>PITA01013062.1:26942-59116 GCA_004023965.1 Spilogale gracilis
TTTTTTTTTTTTTCTTTTACTGTGGTCAAAGACACAATATAATGTTTACCATCTTAACCATTTTTTTTTAAAGATTTTATTTTTCTGACAGAGAGAAACACAGCCAGAGAGGAAACACAAGCATGGGGAGTGAGAGAGGGAGAAGCAGGCTTCCCGCCGAGCAGGGAGCCCGATGTGGGGCTCGATCCCGGGTCTCCGGGATCATGACCTGAGCCGAAGGTAGTCGCTTAACCAACTGAGCCACCCAGGCACCACCATCTTAACCATTTTTTAAAAAGATTTTATTTTTCTGACACAGAGAGCACAAGCAGGAGGAGTGGCAGGCGGAGGAGGAAGGAGGCTCTCTGTTGAGCAGGGAGCCCAATGGGGGGGTCCATCCCAGGACCCTAGGGTCATGACCCGAGCTGAAGGCAGATACTTGGCTGACTGAGCCACCCAGGCGGCCCTGTCTTAAGCATTTTTTAAATGTGCAGTACAGTAGCATTACCTGTGTGCACTTTGTTGGGCTGCAGTGAACTTTTTCATCTTATAAAACAAACTCTGTACCCATTGAACACTTGCCCCCGTCCCGCTGCCCCTAGCCTCTGACAACCACCATTCCTCCTAAGAGTTTGACTATATTCGGTAACTCACATAAGTGGAATCATGCAATATTTATCTTGTGACTGGCTTATTTCACTTGCATAACATCCTCAAGATTCATCCATATTGTAGCCTATCACAGTATTTCCTTCTTTTTTAAAATTTTAATTTTAATTTTTTTTAAGAGCTTGCACACATGCAGTGGGGGAGGAAGAGCAGAGAGAGGGAGAGAGAGGGAATCCTAATCAGGATTCATGCCCAGCGTGGATCCTGAGGCTTGATCCCATGACCCTGAGATCATGACCTGAGCTGACATCAATAGTCAGATGCTGTCAACTGACTGAGCCACCCAGGTGCCCCATTTCCTTCTTTTTTAGGGTTAAATACTATTCTGCTGTATGTAATGCCCTATTTCCCTTGCCCATGGATGGGTATTTCCGTTCCTTCTACTCCTTGGCTGTTGTGAATAATGGTGCTATGAACAGAGGTGTGCAAGTAGCTCTTCAAGATCCTATTTTCAGTTATTTTGTATATATATCTGAAAGTAAGATTGCTAAACCCTATGATAATTCTATTTTTAATTTTTTGAGGAACTGCCACACTTATTTTCCCACAGTGGCTACCCCATTTTACACCAGCAGTGCACAAGAGAAGGGTTTTCATTTCTCCACATTATTGCCAACACATTTCCTTTCCTTTCCTTTCCTATTGGGTGCAAGATGGTATTTAGAATTTCCCTAATGATATTTAAGTTTCCCTAATGATTAGTGATTTTGAGCATTTTTTCATGTTCTTGATGGCCATTTGTACATCTTCTCTGGAGCAAGATCTCTTTGACTCCTTTGCCCATTTTTAAATTGGACTTTCTGTTGTTGTTGAGTTGTCCTTACAGCTTTTTGCATATGCGCCATCTTGCTAGGAAAGGCTTCCCCTAAGTCTTCTCTGTTCCCAGCCCCCGCTGTCCTCTCTGGTTTGGACTCAGCTTCATTCTTGAAGCATGTCGTTCTGGAATGTGCTGAGCATCTTTTGGGCCATTAGGGACTGAGCATTAGGTAGTTACCTTTGTATGTATAACTTATCCTGTGTGTATGTTTCCTTCTTTATGGAAGCTGCTTGGGGGAGAGACATCTTTTCCCCTTTTCACTGTCAGTGCTTGGAGACAATCTCTCTAAGGAGGGGTGTCTAAAAGTACACTGAGTAACATGAGGGCTGAGTGTCACTGTTAAAACATTTAGAAAGCAAATCAGTTGCCCTCCCTTCTTGGTGGTTGACTGGTGGCTAGAAGCATGAGGCAAATGCTCTAAAACGGCCCTAGAGATGACAGGCGACAGCAAGGTACTGCGAGTGGTGACGTCATCCATAGTTACGTTTTCAACGCCTTTTATCCATTTTCTTTTTCTTTAATGTGTTAGGTCCATCTGTCAGGGCTTTCGGTGAGACAGGCATTTATTTGAAAATGAAACACAGGAAGACAGGTGTTATTCAAACACGTATGAATGCTCAGGAGGTAGCCGCTGTGAGCATGCGACCCCTGTCTCCAAGGAACATCATGTTGGATTCCAGGGCGGGTCTGAAGAGGGGGTGGTGGGGTGGGGTTTTTTGAAAAGGGCATCTGGTGCTGATTCAAAGTAGAGAACAGATGGAGAATTGGAAAGCCGTGACAGGGCATCACGTGTCTCATTGACCCAGGACGTTTTCTCAGCTCTGACCAGCAAGCAGCTCTCATGGGCTCATTTTGGCTTCGTATCTGCCAGTCTTGGCTCACAGGTGTGGAACTTTCCAGTTTTCCTCCAGGTGCACACACAGCATCGACCTTAAGGGCAAGCCCCTTGCCTTCTCACATTGTCCCCTGGCACTCCCCGCGTGCAGATGACCATGTAAGAAAGAGAGAAAAAGAGAAATAGAGAAAAAGACGTTATTTCTTACCATAGCCACCCAACCTACCTGGCATAGGCACGGACTCTTTTCTTGAATTTGGGAGGGCACCTCAGAAGGCTCCACTCTGATGTTTCTGCTTTTCAGTCCTCTGTAAGGCTCAGAGGACAAGTGATGGAAGCATCTAGAGTATTTCTGGTGGCAGCGGCGTTCTCGGTTCTATGATGCACCCTTTCCCAACGCCAGGGCAGTCCCTGTCTATTCACCACTTCTCATCCATCACTGTTTCCAGAGCTGCTGGGCCCATTCCATTTACTTCTGTTGCTGTGTGTCCTGGTTGTTGTTTAGAGAGCTTTTAATGAGCTATAACACATGCAAGAAAGTACAGAAATAATTTGTGTGCACTTTGGATTGTCATTTGGTCAACATTCTCTGAACGGACTTTCCTAGCACCCTAGAAGCCCCTTCGCTGTGCCTCCCAGACCACTCCATCCTCCTTTGGTGCAGGGGGCAGGAAGGGGGGCGCTTCCTTGCCGGGCGGGGGAGATCTCTGGCATTGCGGCCCTGCCCTCCTCCACCCACTGTTTTCAGTGGCCCAGGGTCTGGCCCTGACTGTGCAGGCTGGACCTGAGGCGTGGTAGTAGCTCTAGCCATCTGTGTAAGAGGGTGGGGTGGGGACCTACGCGCCTTTGTGGCTGAGCCATTGGGAGAGGCCCGGGATCCCCTCCCCCTCCCCCTGCCCCCACACACCGCCTGCCCAGGAAGGATGTGCTGTTTCCATGTAACAAAAAAGACCTTTGAAATAAAACTTGCTCATTTTCTCCTTTTATTTTTCAGAAGTAAAAGAACAAAAACAACCCCCCCCTCCAAAATCCTTATAACGGAAAAGATGTCAGATTCACAGATTTGGGGTGATGGTGGACCCTCCTCCCCTTTCTTATGATTATTTGGAATCTGAGTTTGGCCAGTTTTGCTGTTTTTAGAGAATGCTCTTCATTTCTTGTTCTTCCTGCTCTGCCCCCTTCCTCTCTCACAGCAGAACTCATTTAGAGAGATTGATGGGGTTAGTAATCCTTTGGAGACAGTCCCTAGAAATGTTTTTTAACATAGGGGTCAGATTGACATGCCTGTGTATATATAATGATAATCAGGGCTAAACAGTCTTTTCTTTCTATAATTTATATTCAGAAATACTCTTCGTTGTTTTCCTACACGCATATTGCCTTTGACACTTTGATCTCTGACCTCACAGAATGCCTTAATTTTAGTTTAGTTTACTGTGAAATGCAATATTTGGATTTTCTAGGAATTCCTCAAGATCACTCCTTAAACAGTTTATGGTACTTAAAAAAAGAAGGGGAAAAAGAAAAACAAATGAGACAATAAACTAGACATTAAATGCAGAATGTCCTTCCTTGGAAGAGTCAGCATGCCTCATGGTAAACATCCGCCCTTTTTATGGTCTCTCCGGCCCAGAAATACAATAAAATGCAGTAAGTCGTGGAAGCCAAGGGCTTTTCTGAGTCTATAAGCTAAAATAGAAGTCATTTGCAAGCCAGCTAAATGCCTTGCAAGCCATGGGAATTGAGTCAGAACTAAAAATTTAAAAAACCAACTACTTAGAGGAGTGGAGTGATTATGGGCTTTGTGATAATTTGTGCTGCTCCTTGAGAAAATGCTGTGAGCACAGAACGGTTCAGGTGGGGAGGTATGAGGCTTTGCAGTTTAAGGAATAATGAGCAATTTGATGTAGTTTAATGTGCGAGGACAAGAGCCAGTGAGTGTGTGGGCGAATTCACCTTTCCAGTAGTGTCGCCCTTGGGAGAGAGTGGCCTCGGAGGGGGGCGGCTGCAGGCGTCAGCTTTGAAGGAATGAAGAGCAGAGAGGCCGACAGGTTGTGATTTTTATCAGAGGATGATCCGAGGCCCCAGAGAGGCCCCTCTCTCCCACGGTGCCCTGGGTATTTCACTCAGCCCCAGAGTGGTTCTTTCAGAGGTGTGGGTGCCCGTGGATAAGGCTGGGGGCCCAGCAGCCACCGGAGCTGTAGTGGGCTTGAAAGGCTCTCAGGAGGCAGGAATTAGAAGTTTTATACAGAAAATGGAAAATGCTTTCTAACGAGACCAGGAGGGCCCTGGAAGGCTGGGCTCCGGTCCTGTCTGCAGCACTTGCTAGTTCTGAGCCCACTTGGGGTTCCATGTGGGAAACAGGAATTCTGGACTCAGACGTGGGCCACATACGTGCTGAATGTTGTGGCCTGTTGTGCATTCGAAGGAGAGAAACCAAGAAGTTAAAAACCCTGATTATTTGAAAGTGCGGTATTTTAAGGAAATACATGTGCGGGGCGGGGGGAGGACCCTGTAGTGGAGGTGAGGGGCGCATGCGCAGTGAGCGGACAAAACTTGCGGTCATGTGCATGGGGGAGGTTATGTCCGAGTTCGAGGCTGGGGTTGTCTTCGGTGGGTGAGGAAGGATGCGCCCAGCCCATGATCCTGCCGCTGGGTGTGTTGGACCCCGGTGCTCAGAGACTGCAGAGAGCTGACTAGGGGGTCAGTCTGTCTGTCCCTAATGGCCTCATCTCACAGAGCAAGCTGTAGCCCACCTCGGAGCCCTCTGCCTTGAACCTCCTCCCAGGCGCCCTCCCCGCCATGCCCTCAATTTCTCAGGCCTCTGCTCAGATGACATCTCCTCAGAGCAGCCCTCCCTGACCTGCCTCTGATAACCAGCCAGGTTCTGGCTGGAGGGAACTTTGGGGTGAGATGGAGATGTTCTCGATCTTGTGTAGGGTCCGTCTACATGAGTGTACGCCTCTGTCAGAGCTCATTAAATGGAATCCTGGAGATTTGTGCATTTTTCTCTCTGTAAATCTACTCTGAAGAAAGAACCATCAACGTCTCCTAGTTAATGGCACGCAGGCTGAAATCTTTAGGCAGAAACGGTCAAATACAAGCATTAGTTCAACCTGTTACTTTGCCCTGAACCCACTCAAAACAGGAGCTCCCCAAAGTGCACCCTGCCATCCAGCAGCCTCGTGAGGGCTGAGTCTGTCTCCCTCAGCAGACTGGCCCAGGCCCTGACTGCTCGTCGCTGTATCTTCAGGGCCTAGCACAGGGTCTGGCACATAGTAGGTGCTCAATAAATACTTGATGGGTGACTGAGTGAACAGATGCACCCGTGAGGCATGCGTAGAGTACCCATCTTGGCCTGAGGGCCTCAAGCTGGGCGTTGCCTTATCTTTGCCTGGTTCCCTTTCCTGTCTTCCTGCTCTCCCCCACTGTGGTGGTTCCCCAGGGCCCTTCGGCTCTACCCCCAGCATGCACCCTGAAGCCACCGCCTCCCCTCCTCTCCACTGCTGCCGCCCTGGGCCAGGCCTGCGTCCATTCCCACCTGGATGTTCACTTCCTCTCTTCCCCTGTGGTCTCCATACAGTGGCTCTGTTGTCTTCTGAACTGTAAAGCAGATCATGCCACTCACCAGTGTGGGACTCGGTCAGCTTCCCTGCACGTCCACCGAAGTCCTATCCCCAAGGTCACAAGACCCCTTGCTTTGAAGGAATGAAGGGCAGAGGGGCTGGCAGGCTGACCTCTCTCTTCCCACCGCAGTCCAGACCAGCCCACCACCTTGCCTCCCATTAACCCTTAAGCCTTTCTCGCGTGCCTCCTCAGCACCCGATGACCCCACCCGTGTGCTCAGTGTGGCTGGCGCTCTCCCTGACCTCCGTCCTTCCCACCCCCAGCGTCTCTGTCCCATAACCCCGGGTCTTTCCTTCCCAGGGCTCAGCACTATGTGCAACCCTGCTAGTTGATGTGTTTGTTTCTCGTTTCTTCCTCGTAGCTTCCCAGGGGCTTGTTCTTGGTTGATTAGGTTGCTGATGCCCCAGACAGGACCTGGTGCCAGGCTGTGGCTGAGCAGGAGTGAGGGTGGCTTTCTGGCCCCTCTGCCCTTCTCCTCCCACAGAACTACTTGACATTGCCAGGGCTCTGCTTGGGGACCTCCTGGGGCTGACTTTCCTGCTCTGACCTCATCTCTGTCCCTTAGGCCTGTGCCCACCGCTGGAAGAACATCTACTATGAAACAGACCACATCCTGCCCCACGGCTTCTGCTACATCCTCCCATCCAACCTCCAGGCCAAAGGCAGGACGCTGATCCCTTGCTATGAAGGTGAGCACTGCTGATCCCTCACCCCACCCCACCCCTGCCTCGGGGGCCTGGACAGCACCCATCATCTCTGTTTCCCGCAGCTTTCCAAACTCTTAGTGGAGGGCAACACTGGGTCCCCCAGTTGGCCTCTTGGCACCCCCGCCCCGCCCAGGAGTGGCGGTGAGCAGGGGCCGTGGTTGCAGTCCCCGCCCAGCCCCAGCCCTGCCCATCTCTGCCCCAGAGCCTGTGGTGCTCACCAAGGTATATGAAGTCTCAGACCAAAATCCACCAAGCCTCAGCCAAGCAATTGGGCAGAACTTGGTTTTCGGGCACTGCCACATACTGGGCAGCCTTGGGAGACCTGCTTCTTTCTTTTCTGGACCTCGGTGTCCTCATCTGAAAATGCAGAGGTTGGTCCAGCTGTTCTTCCCGGTCCCACCTCCCAGATGCTCCTGAGACAGCTCTGTATACAAATGTCCTAAGGCAGCGGGAGTCCTGAAATCCAGGACTCCCATGACATCCCAGGCTGGCTTTCTTTCCCATCTGGTCCACACACTCTCGCAACGGTTTGAAGACCTCTTTGCCAAGGGGCACTTGAGATCTTGGAAGGAAATGTATTTTCTCAGGTTCCCTGGTTGAAATCTCCAGGCACCGTTGAGCTGATCATTATGATTATTTTTTTAATTAAAAAAAGTTTTTTTGAGCTGATCATTATTTAGCTCGATTGAACTTGAGGTTTAAGGATTTAGGAAATGCTCTCCTTTTCATCAGTCTTAGAGTTTGTACACTGTGGTTTTCTTTGCCTGATTCCGAGGGAGTTGGCACTTGTTCCTTCTCTGAGTACTGTGCTATTCATATTTTAATCCTCCCTCTAATTCACTTGCTTGGACTGAAGTCTTCACTAGCCTATGTCCATGTTTCCTCTGGGCCTCCCTGGAGTTTCCCAGGCTTCAAATTTTGTAGCCACCAGAGATGGTTCTGAGAAATGCTGTTTGGACACATGCATTTTTCTGCCTCCTGAGGACCCTCCGGGGCCCTGAAGGGGACTCAAATCTCCCAAGCAGGTCTGTGCAGTAGTCCCCCGGAGGAACGGGCAGGTTCCCTGCAGGAGGCCCGAACCCCGTCCTTCTGCGACGCGAGCCTTGTGGTTTTCCTCTGTGTCAACATTTCACCAGCTGTGGCTGGGCCGTGCGGGGAAACTGAACTCTGTCCCTGTTTATCTCTGTGTTGCCCCAGTCAGAAGAAAAACTCTATCTGAACAATGGATATAATGTCTGTTGACAGAGAGGGAATGCATCGGTAAGGGTTCAAGGCCGAGTTCTGAGTGCCCCAGGCTACTCCTCACTTCCTCCCCCTGCCCCACCCCAGGGAGACTTAGAGGGGAAGCTCCTGGAACCACTGGCCTGGGGCGAGGTGAGGGAATTGATAGGGGTACCGGAAGCAGTGATTACTGAATCCCAGCCAGTTATGCAAGCCCGGGATGTTGGTTTTCCCAGAAGAAGTGTTGTGAAATAGGGACATGAAGCTGTCCCCAGTGGTTCCTCTGCATCCCACCATAAACATCGGAACACAGCAGAGGACAGACCTCTGAAGAGATTGCTAGAGCTTGTAGCCACCGTGGCTCCCACTCACACATGATGTGCGGTGAAGCAGTGTGAGCTCAGCACTGGGCCAGGGTTGGTTTCGGGGACCTGATGCCATCTCTCATTTTGTCTTTACAACTCCCTTCACTTGGGTTTTGAATGTGTGTCGTTTTCTGGAGGTCATCCCAGAAGACTCCAGCGGGGCTGTGGGAAGCAAGAAGAGGAAGGGGAGGCAGCCCATAAGGGATGTTACCTACAAGTTACCATTGTGGGCAGTGGGGGTGCAGCCTCTGGAGAGTTCTGGAGCCAGCAGAGAACACATCTTAGGGGTGTGTAGGGGCTGGAGTCTTTCTACCATTCTGTCTTGCCGTGTGTGGGGGCAGGGAGACCCAGATTCTGGCCTCCAGGCTGCATCCCGGAAATGGTGAGGGCAGCGGGGTCTGGGGGGCTCCGATGCCCGGCAGGAAGGTGGAAGCCCTTCTGAGCTGGGGGGAAGGCACAGCAGGGCCAGGTGACCTGTCGGTTCAGGTGGCTCACAAGTGCGGCCTTAGAGGGTGTCGTGTGTTTCTTCCCCCTCTCGGTGCTGGGGACCCTCACCGGGGAATGTGCCCCCGGGGCTCACTGGTGCCAGAAGAGCTCTGTGTGGAGCAGACCTGAACCTACAGCCGGAGCCCAGCTGATCCGTGGGAGTCCGAGTGGGAAGGGAGCGCTTGTTACTTGTCACAGACATTTCATGGTCGTTGTGCAGTCATAGCTGATGCAGGGCTCATCTCATGAGCCCAGATTCCTCACACAGCAGTGGAAGGACGATCAGCCCAGGCTGCCAGGGTTGTTCTTCAGTGCTTCCTTGACTTAATGATAGCCAAATGGAGCCAGCAACGAAATTAGCAAAATGGTGGTACCCCTGCCCAGTCCTCCTCCTCCATGGGCACACACACTTCCGTGTGCCAGCTCATTCATGGGTCTGGGGTCTAAGAGCAGCACCTAGAACAGTGAGGCACTGAGGAGAATGCTCCTGTGGTTTTAGTTCCTGTAGGAGGCAAGGGGTGGCCAATGCTCAGATTTCTCTAGAAGACTGGCGTGGCAGGATGCAGGCCCCAGTTAGAGGACCCTAGCCTGTGCTCTGTTGGCTTTGGGGATGTCCTGTTTTGTGGACTACTTTGGGTCTTAAAACAACCGTATTTTTCTCTAAATGTGGAAAACCCTGGTGTCTTGAGCTCTCTGTTCCACATGAGGAATCACATGACAGCGAAGTATAATACAACGGCGGTATTTCAGAATTTGATAAGACTTTTGAATATCATCTCGGTAAACCTGTCTTTTCTGAGTTCTAGAGGTGTGGCTTGCTCAGGACCAGGTTTTTCTTTCCATTCTGTTAAGGCAAAATAGCATGGTGGCTAAGGGTGTAGGCTCTGGACCCAGATGGCCAGAGTTCAAGTCCTGGCTCTACCCTTGTGAATGGGCCTAAGCTACCTCAGGGGTCTGTGAAGAGGACAAAGTGTGTTAAAACCTGTCCATGCTTAGGCTAGTGCCCAGTGTGCGCGTGCGTGTGCGTGTGCTAAGCATGTATATACTAATATTCCGTATTACGTGCTAATGTACTATATGCCAGGCAGACGTGTGTTCATCACTGTGGGGCGACTCATTTGTCTGCTCAGAACAGAGTCCACATAATGTTAAGTGCCTCATAGATAACCAAGTGACACAGCCCCAGCTCCCAAGAAGTTGCCCGTCTGCAGGGGGAAACAGAGGAAACATGTTTCCCAAGCAGGAGAGCTGTGCAGGGAGAGAAGTTCATGGCAGGTCCCACAGGCAGGGCGCCTCTCCCCAAGGGCCCAAGCGGTAGCCAAGCTCTGAGTGGCATTAAGACAGCTTACTGCATGCGACACCTGGAGAAATGGATGTCCGCTTAGAGTCTGCAGTTGGGGGGGCTCCTGGAAGAGAAGAATGGTGGGAATCCACTGTTGGCCATGGCTGTGGGTGCTGGGGGGGAGGAAGGGGCCCTGACTCCTCTGAGGGTGCCCGCTATGGACTAGCTGAAGGACCACTGATGGGCGCAGGAGGCCTGCTAGGGGCCTGCTTTTCCATGCTTCTGTCTCTCTGGCCTCAAGCCTCTGGCTGGGCCTCCATCGCATTACCCCTGAGGGTTCTTGTCAGGGCCTCCTGAGAAAATCCTAGAACTGCTCAGAAAGACCACACATTGTTCTCTCATCGTGGCCTTATTGTGGGTCTCCCACAGGGTCACCTGTTCTCTTTCAGAATGTGGCAAGGTTGGTTTCATAGACAAAAGCCTCGAAGTCTGCGGGCTCTTGTCTAGACTATCTCGAACTTTTCAATTCTTAAAGCATCGGTCTTTGGCACAAAGGCATTTTTCTCATGACTTTTCAGGTGCTTCCTGTTTCTGGTTGGGTGGGAAATGCTATCAGAATATCCTGTGTGGAACCAGGAAATGTAGAGGGAATGGGAAGCAAGGATGAATTTCAAACACAATGTAAAATAAACCAATGCAGCATACCATTAAGTCAGCGTTTAGTTTGTGTGTGATATGAGAACAGCATCGTTATTACCATATGTTGTTTGGTTTTATCCGAGTGTGTGAGAAAACAAGAAGTTCAGTGGGACGATGGGGGGGAGCTGTTGGTAAACTGAAGAGTTAGCTCTAAGACACCTGCTGCTCCTAACCAAGTCATATTTTAGGGCTCCCCGAAGTTAAGTCAGTGCATTGTTAATATATTTATTTAATATAGACACAGAAATTTCTTTCATCTCTTGTCCTTTAGCCGGCTTCTTATCTTGGCAGGCTCGGACAAGAGGTGAAAGAAACAAGTATCTTTTTTTTTTTTAAAGATTATTTATTAATTTTAGTGCACATGTGAGGAGGGGAAGGGGCAGAGAGCGAGAATCTTCAAGCAGACTCCCTGCTGAGCTTGGAGCCCCGCTGGCAACTTCATCTCATGACCCATGAGACCATGACCTGAGTCGAAACCAAGAGTTGGATGCTCAACCGACTGAGCCACCCTGGTGCCTCACAAGTTGTCTTTTCCTTGTGACAATAAAAGGCCTCAGTGATCTGGAAAAATTGGGGAGCAGCTCTGCTAACTTAGCTGAAAGCGTTCCAGGGGCAACACTGGTGAAGAAGTACAGTGAGAGCTCTAACTGCACGTTAGGCCCTGTTTCAGAGTCTGACTTCACCGCTCACTTGTTCCCATGATTAACCCACAGCCCCTACTTTGTCTGGTGACTTTGGGTAAACCCTATGAGCCTCAGTGCTCTCATCTGTAAAATGGGGAGATTAACCTACTGAAGACGTATTTGAGGTATATCAGGTACCTAGCTCAGAGTGAACACTCGATAAGTATGATTTTTTTAGTTGACTTAAGTGCCGTAATAGTGTCCTTAAACCTTTGGAGAAGGTTTCTAGCAAATCCTACCTTAATGAATAGATAATGGAAGGTAGAAAGTTGGGTATTACAAAAATGACTTTAAGACTCCATTAAAAAAAAAGAGGATAATTTCTTAAATATCTTTAAAGATCGTGTTTGCACAGTTTATTTGCTGATAAGCTCTCCTCCCCGCCCTTTAAAGATTTTATCTATTTATTTGACAGAGAAAAACACAGCTAGAGAGGGACCACAAGCAGTGGGAGTGAGAGAGGGAGAAGCAGGCTTCCCCCCTGAGCAGGGAGCCCGATGTGGGGCTCGATCTCGGGTCTCCAGGATCATGACCTGAGCCGAAGGCAGACATTTAATGACTGAGCCACCCAGGCTCCCAACCTCTGCCCTTTGGATGATCTAAAGTTTAATTCATGCTGTGTTTAAACGTTCTCAAGTTGGGAATTGTTGGAGTCTGAATTTATCAAATTTCACTGTGTTTTCATATTGTCCCGTTGATTCCAAAGATTTCTGTGCCACTTTCTTTAATATTTGGGGGTAACTGGCCTTTCATTCCCACTTGCTTTTGCATCTCTCTAGAAAGGCTCATTTCTAGAGAAGGAAATAGATCACCCATTCACATGTGAAGTTTTTTTCCCCTGTCTAGTGTGGAATGCTGTGACTCCGCAGGGGATAAAAATCAATCAGGAGCCATTTACAGATGAGAAGGACTTGAGGTTTTGTCTTGTTTTGTTGTGGGTTTTTTTGGTTTTGTTTTGGAGAGAATCATAAAAAGCTAAGTCGATCCATTTAAAAATTCAAGAACAAGCCCCATAAATTTTTATTGAATAAAGAACTCTACATTTACATAGGATTTTATGGTTTCTAAAGAGCTTTCATAAACATTATCTCATTTAAGTAAATACAGCAAATTTAGAAACAGATGTAGTTCTGTATGATGGCCAGTTAAGGCGGAGAGGGACCCTGAGGCGGAGAGAGAGGGGGGGAGGGCAGCTGGAGGGAAAAGCCAGGGCCAGAGGAGGTGACCAGGTCTCTGGCAGTGGCTCCTGGGGCTCAGGGAACCCCACTGGGCTTTTGTTTTGGTGCCAAGAATTTTTACCATGAGCACCAATATATCTTATACTTCCAACGTGTTTCCATACATTGTGTGGAATTACTGACTGCTTAAGCTGTATCGTCTGATATTTTCCTTACAGATGTCTAAATTTTATGAATCTCCTCTTCTAAATAAAATTACTCATCTGTATGACAGGTGTCTTAGGTTTTATTCCTCTCAGAGAAGCTGACAGATGCAGATTTACCTACCGGGTGCCAGGGATTGTGTTAGGGTACTTACCCTGTATGCTGACACTGAGTAATGACCTCCTTGGGGGTAAAAATTCTTATCCCCTTTGTACAGATGAGAAAACAGGCTTGGAGAGGTTGATGAAGGTCAGAGGCTCATTAAGCAGAGAAAGGATTGTTAGCATTGAAGTTCAGTAGCAGGTTTCTGCTGGGGCATTGGTTTCCTTTGTGGTCGCTGGGATGACCCCCTCACTGAGCAAAATCTCCTGTTACGTAGTCATTTTATCCTGATTTTTAAGGACTCTCTCCTGGAGACTCCTCAAGCAAAGCCGCAGTTTTGCAGTTGGAGACACAAAATATAGACAAGTCCCAGCAGGTACAGGGGACAGATGGGCCCGCTCAGCCTGATAATATTTTACTGGGAAACCCCTCCGCTCTACGGCCTAGATATTTCCTTTCTGTAAGCATTTGGGTCTCACATCTGAACAGTGGCTTGACTGTCCATGTTTCAGTGGTAGTTATTTCATGAGTCTGTTTTAGTCATCATGTGAATTTTCCTCATCTCTGAGCTGGGACTCTGACTGAGATGCGACTGTCCCAAGTTCAAGGTCCCTTTTTAGGAGGGGTGAAAGCCAGCACAGCAGACAATGCCTTGGGCATTTTGGGCCACTGTGACAGATATACCACAGACACAGCAACTTAAACCACCAACATTTATTTCTCACTGTTCTGGAGTCTGGGTAGTCAAAGATCAAGGCCCTGTCTCATTCAGCATCTGGGGAGGGTGCAACCTTTCTGCGTCCTCACGTGGTGGAGAGCAGAGAGAGGCAAGCTCTCTAAGGCCTCACAAGAGGGCCCTAATTCCATTTATAGGGGTTCTACCCTTGTGGCCTATCAGTGCTAATCACCTCCCAAGGCCCCATTGCCTGATACCATCCCATCGGTGAGTATGGTTCCAGCATATAGATTTTGGGGCAACACACACATTTACTCTATAACACACAGTCGGTTGAGGGTAGCTATACTATTTGGTGCCCATAAAATTGCTTGCTTCTGCTTCTAAAGTCGGGAGTTGGCAAAATCGGTACTAGATTCTGGGTGGAAGGAACTATTTAAAGATTACAAAACATTAAAATTTTATAAAACTTTGTGTAAAAAATACATAGCATAAAATTTACCCATTTAGCCATTTTTAAGTGTGCTGTACATACATTCCCTATTGTGCAGCAACCGCTGTCCATCTCTAGAACTTTTCCGTCATCCCCAAATGAAACTGTCCTCACGAGTCCCTTCCCCCAACCCGCCCCCACCCCCGTCCCGTGCGCCTCACCCCAGCCCTGGCAACTGCCACTGTATTTTGTCTCAGTGAGTTTGACCTCCTGTAAGTGGAAATCATGCAGTATTTATCCTTTTGTGACTGGCTTATTTCATTTAACGTGATGTCCTTAAGCTTCATTCATCTTGTAGCATGTGCTAGAATTTCCTTCCTTAAGACTTCATGTTCCACTGAATGGACTTATATACCACATTTTGTGTATCTGTTCATCCACTGGTGGAAGACACTTTTTTGAAAATGTTCTCACAGTGACTGTGTTCCTTGAAGCACGATGGTGTGGCCGAACCAGACTGGCAGTCAGGAAACCTGCCCTTGAATCCTGCCCCAGGCTCATTTGCTGTGTGGCTTTAAATAAACTACTTGCTCTCTCTGAGCAATAGTGATTTTATCTGTAAAAGAAATGAATGGGGTTTGAATTATAGACGTGCTTTAAAGATCTCTTCCCCTCTTAAAGTTTCCTTCACATAATTGTAAGTTGCTGGGTTTATGCAATTTGGCTTTAATGCCCACGTTTGCTTAATTGTCCATTATTCTGATAAAATTTTGTCTTTTCTTCTTTAACGCAGCTGTTTAGGTCATTTGTCCTTTTTTTTTTTTTTCCTTTTTTCTTCCCATTTAGACTGTAGTCCCTCACAACTGTGGGAAGTTTTATCTTTCCAGTTTTTTGTGTGCAAATGCCCTGCTTCCTAGTAGAGATCTGTCTACCCAAGTTCATTGTCCACTAAATTGTTTAATGACCAATTATTTGGTAATCACTCAGAAATTGAGCAAAGGCTCAGGAATAATTTGAGACTAGAAACCTATTTTTTTTCTCTAGTTAGTCTAAGTTCAGGAGCTATGGAAAAAACAATTTTAAAATCGGTACATTAGAAAGACTATCTTTTAAAGATGAACCTTTCTCAAACGGGAAGAGAGTAGTAGGAATTATGTATTATGCTGTCCATCTGTAGCTCTCAATCTTTCCGTGGGTTGGTTTTATCCCACCAGCATTTCAGGAGGACTGCAGGAAGTGACCCCACCCAGTTTAATTCTTGGATGAATTAAAATTCATTAGTGTAAGTTCCATGTGTTGAGTTGTGGGTTGTGAACATTTGGAAACCGGTATTTTCTCCTCTCTGAATTGCCTTCTGTTTAGACAGAGTTTAGTAAAACCAGCAGCTAAACCAAGGAAAATACTCCCATTTTTAGAGTGGAGGAGCCATACAACTTTTGTGTGACGCAGGCCAAGCGACTCGGACCCACGCACGGCAGAGAGATTGAGCTTTCCAACCTGTTCTTACCTCCTCCGGGTGATTCCCAGGCCCCCCCCCGTTCAACCACATCTTTTGCTTCTGGGATTCAGTTTCCTGGATTTAACGGTCAGGTTTGTTGCAGGAGGACAGAGGGCTGCTGTCATGCCAACCCTGATTCCTGTTTGCTGCTCCCAAATGGAGAAACGTTTCTGTTCCCCGGCAGCGAGGGAGGGAAGCAGCTTGTTGTAGCTGTCTGCCCGGCCCCATCCTTGGGGCAGGTGGCCACTGCATGGACGTGTCTGAGAGCCGACCGCGCCAGGGCCCCTAGCCTGTGTGTGCGCGCAGGAAAAGTGCTTCTGGGAACATCAGAGACTTGGAGGAGGTCCCACCCCATCCTTCCAGCCTGCCCTGCCTGTACTTCCCAACAGAGGGAAGGATTGTGACATGGGGGAGTGCTCCAGGACACTAGGATGGGGCAGCCTCCTGTCACTATACCTACTGCTTTTCAAAGCTTCTGCCTTCCCAGGAGCTGGATCTGGGTAGTCTATCCTATTCCCCTGAGGCCCCAAAGGAAAGGGGATTGCCCAAGGTAGAATTAGCCAATCTGGGTTTGGAAAGCCTAGAAACGTCAATCCTTTGTGTTCCTGCCCAGCTCCAATCACAACTACCACTACCCAAGGCCTCTGGGGTGGAGAACCCGGGATTCCCCATTCCCAGGATGCAACTCCTTTCCAAGCCAGGCTGAGGGTAGAGGTGAGGGAGCCGGACTGATGGGAAGACAGAAGGCAGGGCTGGAGGAGCAGGGGCACGAAGGTCCCGAGGAAGCAGGTTGGAGAATTCGAGTCTTAGCGGTTGGGCCTTGGGTCTGTGCACAGAGAGACACATGTGCACACCTTCCCTTAGCACTAGCTCATACCGGTGACTGGCATAAGGCTGGCGAGCGGCCGGTGGGATCAGTGAGTTCATCTTGGTGTTGAATAAAGTCTAAACTGTGATGAACAAATGCATCTTGTGATGGGGAGAGGGTGTTATTTGCATTTCCCTGCAAGGTCACCCAGACAGAGAAGCTGAAGAGGAGTGATGGGGGTGGCGGCGGAAGCATTAGGACTGGAGCCTCTTTCCAAGTCGAAGTGGCTAATCAAGAGTTACAGAAGTTTCTGGGAGGTGAGAATTATGGGTGTGGGTCAGGAGCCCCTGACGCAGTTTGATGCCTTGTTCTAGAGCTCTCCAAGAAGGCAGGTGTAGATCTTGGCATCTCAGAAAGTCAGTGCTAGTGGGATGGAGCCTGTTTTCTGTGCCCTTGGCCCTCAGACCCCTGATGCGGCTGTCCCAGCTGGGGGACCCTGGTGTTGGCTGCGGCTGGGGTGTTGGGGGGAGGGCTTGGCCTTGCACGGCTTTCTCCTGGGGCCAGGAGTGGGCTCCCCCTAGCTCCCGATATGGCTGTGCCCCCCTTGCAAGCCCTGGGTCCCGTGTCGGGCGTAGAGCTGTCCAGCACAGTTTAAGGATGAGGTGGAGAAAGACAGTTTTCATATCTCCTATTTTTGGAGTCCCTGTTACAAAGGAGACCTTGAGGCTGTTTTCTTTAAAACAGGAAAGATTCCTACGTAATTCGTATTCGTGTCATAAATTTACGAGGCTGGACTGGTGTGTCCTGTAATATGGCTTCGTCCAGCTGGTGGGGCCACATTTTCTGTTTTATTTGCCCGAGAGTTATAGTCGGGTATTTTACCCCTCGAGTCAGTGGGGGTGAATACGCTTCTTTGCCAGACTTTCCAGATTTAATATAACTGTTTGGGTTGGGACATCTTGATCCTTCTTGCCCTTATGCTATTTGATGTAGGACTTACTACTTTTTATTATTTCTTGCCATCAGACTGTTTGATGCACGATCTCTTTACGACTTTCACAAGCAGGACTATGGGGAGACTAGGCGAGACCCATCGTCCCTGGGGTGCTTGCTGGAAGGCCCCTGAGTTCTCCTTGGAATAACAGGACAAGGAGGGAGGAACTGATTTAGCCCTCACAAGGAAGAGGAGTAACTCAATTGACATTCCATTGTAATTTAGCAGTCAGTTAATGGCCACTTACTGGAAAATGTTACCAGGCTCTGCGGTGAGTGTTGTTAGAAACTGAATTACTCTGTATATTTCCCCAGGGCCCTTTCCCCCCTTCTCCTCTCGCACACACGCTCTCCTCTCGGAGCTGCGGGTAGTGGCTGTGTGTTGCAATCACAGCTGCATTGTTCCTTCATGTTATTTATTTTGTTTCAGGAGTAAGTATATGCCTTTAATGGTACCTGAGACTTGCCATAAGCCCAGGGGTGACCTGGGGGATCACTGGGTTATTTTTTTGGGTAGCCCAGGCCTGCAACTACCCAGGGACAGCCAGGAGCCCTCGTCTGGCAATGTAATTAATTGGAGTCATCTGAGCTGAACAGCTCTCTTGCCTCTCTGTCTTTACCCATGTAATGATTTCAGCTGGCTGGTCACTTCCTGAGTTTTGGGTAATCACTCACTCCGTAGAACCTTCGCTGGGTCACAGAAGTGAATGGATGTGAATCTTGGCTTTTGCTGTTTACTAGCTGTGTGACCTTGGGCAGTTCACCCAATCTCTCTGAGCCACAGAGGTTTTGTCTCTTCACAGATGGCAGTGTGGGCTCCCAGGGATACGAGATCAATGGAACGGCATGAGTGGGTGTCGCTAACAGGACCTAGAACATGCTACGCACTCTTCCTTCCAAGTTAAAGCAGCAGCAGCACAGAATGGCAGCGTGTTGGGCACTGTGAGGGAATGGTAGAGGAAAAGCACTTAACCATTCGTGTTTCGTTGACCTGGAGAGATGGCCTCCTCTGACGGAAGGTGGAGGCGTCCGTGTGCGGCATCACCATAAGCCAGCAGGGAGAGGGTAGTGGAGTGCTGGAGCAGGTCTGGCGGGGGGCCTCTTCCTGCAGCCCCAGGCTCCGCTGGCTGGTGTCTAGCTGGGTGGCAGAAATCATCTTGCCTCCAGCTCTGTGCAGTGTCATGTTGGGAGGCTTGGTTCTCTTCCAGGGGACTGGAAGACAACCAAGGATGGCCACATCATACCATTTCTGGGTCATGTTTTCAGCTCTCTGCCTGCTGGGGCTCTCCCTCCTTTCTGAAGTAAATGAAATGATCGTCACCAGCCTCCCCCTTAATCACCACTGCTGCTGCTCCTCTTTCCACGCAGGCGTGGAGGAAGTCCGCCGGGGCGCTTGGCAGCCTCACGGCCCGGTGGCACCAGCGCCCGGATTTTTGAGGTCTGGGGGGTTCCGGAGACTTGCCTTCGGCACCCTGGTCTGGAAGGCGGCCCTGGGCGCAGCCCCGAGCAGTGCACGGGGAAGCCCGCTCGGCAGCGCGTCCTCACGACTGGCACACACTGACGAGGCTGTGGCTTGCTTCTTTCCTTCCCCCCTCTAGAGTATAAGAAGAAGTACGGAGAGGAACACGGCTCCTGCCAGGCTGGGATAGCAGGCTTCTTCACCGAGGTGGGTGTCGTGCCTTCAGCCTTTGTGCTGTCGTGCTGGGGTTCGTTTCCTGGCGGGTCGTGGTCTCGGTAGTTCCTGGACATGGAGGTGCCGGGGCCTCCTCACAGTTCGGCTGTGACAGAGTAGATCCCGGCCCCTGGAGGTGACATCCTGGGAGGGTGATTCACCCTGGAGGGGGCTCCTGCTGGCCCGAGACCACTGGGGGTGGGGGAATGGGCGGGCTCATTGGAGGAGACACTGATTTGGACAGTTTCTCTAAGGAGTCCTCCGGCCCTGAACCCCGGGGAAGGAACCTCTTCAAGGGGGTGCCGGTGAGATGCGCTCAGTCCAGCTTATGTCTCATTGCTGGCAGCGAGGGGGGTATATTAAGCATCACCTCCTCTCGTTCTTCCCTCCATGGAGAGATTCTGTGATTTCATACATGACTCGGCCAGCCCCTTTCCCAAATTCCAAAGGACGGTCGACTTGACTACTTCTCTACCTACGCAGTCGTGTCACGATCTTCAGCCGGATGGTACGACTTTAGGGACGGTTCTTAAGTGATTCTTACCTACTGTGAGTTCACCCTTCACATCAGCCCCTCATTTTTTTGAACATCTTTTGATTGTCTGCCGTGTGCACAGCTCCATGCCGGGTCCTGTAAGGGGATCAGGCATCCATGGACTTGCTCAGGCCCAAACAAGAAAGTACTTATTATTTCTAATCCACCTGTAATCCTCTTCTTTTAACCTCCTAAGCGTATCCCCAGTGTGACAGCTTTAATCGCCCACTACCATCGTCCTTCTGGAAAAGCCATTGTCATCACCTGGAGATCTTCTGGTCTTGAACTTCTCTCCTAGCATCTTTTTTTTTTTTTTTTGGTAAATACACGCGACATGAATTTGACCATTTTGACCATTTAGAAGCCTACAGTCCAGGGATATTTAATACATTAACGGTGCCGTGCAGCTGCAGCCTCTCTAGCTTGAGAACGTGTCCGTCACCTCAGGCTGCCTCTGTTCTCTACCCCGTCCCTATGTTTTCTGCACAGCAGCCTGAGGAATCTTCCAGAATCAAAGCCTGTCTTTCTGTCCCTGCGGCTTCCCATCACACAGTAGATTAAAATCCACACTCTGTGTCCTGGCCCATGGGCCTGGCTTTCTGACATTCTCTCTCTTTCTCTTGCTCTAGGACAAAACTGCCCATCTTAATTTCTGCAATTGCTATTTAAATTAAAAAAAAAAAAACAGACAAAAAACAGTCGGCAACATGGGCAGGGCAGAAAAGTCAGAAATGTTGTCTTTCACTCTCACACCAAGGAACACGACGTGCTCCGGCCCCCCCACCCCCCCGACGCTGTGGTCTGCGCCAGTTCTCACTGTACCCCTTCACTGTCACTTTGGTGAGATTCTTAGAACCACCTACACAGAGTTCCGTGGGGGGCCTGGTGGATGGCATCATCCATCATCCCCTTGCTGCTCAGGCCCAATGAGCAAGATTCCTCTCTCGTTTCCTCTCCCACATCCAAGCCATCAGGGAGTCCCACTTCCCGTGCTCCCAGAACCTATCCCAGAGGCCTCCATTTCTCTCTGCCTCCCCTGCTGCTGTCCTGAAAACCTAGGGCTTGTCTTGCCCAGGGGCCCCGTGAGACCCTCCTGACTCCCTGCTTCCACCCTGCCTCGCAGCAGCCTCTCCCCACACCGCAGCCGCAACTACTTTCCTGGAATGAGAAACATACCGTGGTGCTCCTTTGCTCAGAGCCCTCTGTCTTCCCATCATACTTAGAGTAAGATCCAGACTTGTCCGCGTGGCCGCCCGGGGCTTCCTGTCTTTCCTGCCTCACCCATGACCGGGCTTTCCGGACTCACCGACTCCAGCTTCAGACTTGGGACTGCCGTTGGGATGCACCAGACTCCCCGGCCGCATGGGGCTGGGGGCCCCCACACATGACATTTTTGTGCACAAGCACTTGTTTCAGCAGAAGAGAAATGTGGCTGAGGAATTGCTGGGGCCAAAGCTATTCAGCACCTGCACTGGGGTATCTCCCGGCAAGTTGTGCTGCAAAGATGTTTTCCAGCCGACAGCGCCCCGCTTGTGTCTGTGTTCCTACAGCCTCTCTCCAGTACCAGCTCTTGTCCTTAGAAAGAGACCACATTTGGCTGTAACATCACTTTATCTGCTTCTGCGTGTAGTTTAGTATTCTTCAAATATTGGCCCTCTGTCTTTATCTAGAAATTGCCTCTTTATGTTCTTGGTCCGTTATTCTGATATATTTTCTTATTTTATTTTTGCTTAACTGATTTTTAGGAACTTGTAAGATAGTTTCAACACTAATCTCCTGTCTCTTTCTCTGTGTTGTAAATTTTTTTTTAATCAGTCTGAGTTGGCTTCTGGTGTCTTTATTTTACTCCCTTCCTACAGTCCTGTTCGTCCAATCCATCAGTGATTTTCTCTCTGGATTCTAGACTTCTCAGAAAGATCCTCCTCCTCTTAAGAATACAAAATAACCACCTATAATCTCTTCTAGTACTTTTATAGTTTTTTTTTTTAATATTTCTCTCTTCAGTACATCTTGAATTTCTTTTTGCAAACACCATATGATAGAAACAAACTTCATTGTTTCCCTAAATGTGTAGTTGATTGTTCTCCTATCGGCCTGCTCACCAGGTTTCCCCCTGCCATTGATCTGAAAGGCTGTGTCGTCTGGTGTGCCCAGTACTTGAAAAGTGGGAGGGCCAGGAAGGAGGCCAGGTGGGAGGCTGTGATGTGGTCCAGCTATGAAACATCAGGGCAGGGAGAGAAAACGACCAGGGGAATGGGAGAATATTGAGGCAGTATCAGTGGGCGGAGTGACCACAGGACTGTGGGATGGAGGAAGTTGGTTTTGAGGCAGGGGGAGGAAGTTTGTCTAGGGAAGCATTACTGGGAGAGGTAAACGAATGGGCCTGCTTTCAGCACATGCCGCGTGAGGTGATGGCTGGGACACTCGTGGGTGTTTTTAGAAGATACTTGGAGACAGGGACCAGAACCCAACCTGAGCTGGAGACTCTAATTTGGCCATTTCTAGTACCTCCCTGAGGGGCCTGGCTGTACTGAGCATGGAGCTGGGGGTGGGTCGGGGTGGGGGGAGAACGCCTCCTTTTGACAGTGGGAGGAGAAAAAGTCGACTCATGCAGAGATGCGAACTCATCAGAGATGTTGATGGAGAACTGAGGGAGAGAAGGAGTTCCCAGGGAGCGGGTGTCATTATGGACTCACCAGCTGGAAGGTCAGGGAAGACAGGGCCCTGGGGCTGGGTGGAAGGAGGCCTTGGTGGTAGAAGAAAGGGCAGGGGCGAAGGGGAGCCCAGAGGGCTGTGTCAGCTCCAGGTGGTCAGAAGGACAGGAGGACCTGTTGAAACTTCTGGCTCTGGGAACCGGGGAGCCTCAGCACGTGCTGTCTGGGCAAATAGCCATGGGGCCCTGGTGCACGGATGGGGGGTTGTGGGGCCAGCAAGGGGGAGGCTCAGTCCTCTGACCTGCCACTGTCTCCTGGCTGCCCTGGGCTTTGGCCTCCCTAAACAGGAGGTCTTTGAACTCACTGCCTCTCTTGTTTCTGGAACTTCAGCTGTTGGAGGCTGAGCAGGAAATGCGGTTGAAGGGGTCACACAGCACTTCTCCCCTGCCCTCCTGCTGACCCCGTTCCTTGGGCTGGCTTTCGCTATGGGCCGGGCTGTCCCTGCACAGGGCAGGGAAGCTGGATATGCTTCTGTGGCCTTCCAGACCCAGCTCTGCGGCCCCGAGTACTCTGGCCCGAGGTGCCTGAAGGTCTGTGACCCAGGGTTAGCAAAGCTGTTTGATGCCATGTGATCTTTAGCCTATCATGGAGGAGAAAGAGGACTTCCTGGGAACTTGATATATTTGTGTAGCCTGGGGTGGTGACAGAGACAGAGACTGTGAGTAGCAAGAGAAGACACGGGCCAACCCACCAGCACTGGCACGCTGCCACAGGATCCTGGAGACATCTGGGTAGAAGTCGAGAGTACAGACTTGTGTTGTAGATCCTCAGTGCCCCTCTGCCCCCTCCCGTGCCCCTGCCAGCTTTCAGCAGTGCACAGAGAAAAGTCCATGGCTTCTAAGTCACACCAACGTGCCCCTGTGCCTCCGGAGGTTCTGCTCATAAACGCCCCTTGGGAAAAGGCTCGCCTGTTGATGGAAGGGACTTCACATGGGAGTTAGGCAGTGTGTGCCATTTGCATTGGCTGTTCCTGGGTGGTGGGGAGCTGGCACTGATGCCGTTTTCCTGGCACTGGTGACCAATGCCAAAAGGGCACAGGCATCATCCCTAGTGAATGGGAAAACCAAATACAGGGAGTTCCAAGGAGACACTGTTTTCCTGCCCCTGCCCTTGCCCTGCCCCAGCCCTGCGAGTCTCGGGCTTGGTCTCAGGTTCTCTAGTTTGAACCAAGGGAGAAAGAGGTCTGAGCATGAAGGCAGGCAAGAGCTTTGCTTTAAAGGTTTTTGAGCAGAGAGGTTGCCTTGTCTTATCAAGCTTTGTGATGATTGAGAGAACAGGTGCAGGGATGTGTTAGACATACAGCTCTCAATTTGTACGCTGGATTGATTTAAATGATCAGAAATCAATGCGTCTACTGCGTGGTGTCCCAGAGAGCCTTATGGGTCTCTGGTGATGCTCAGGGCTTTGGATCATGAAGAGCTGCAGGTGGAGAAGCTCTGTGGTGTGTACCACTGGCATCAAGGCCAATGGTCATTATGTTCTTCCATGCCCTGTGTGTCTGGACACTCGATTCCAAATGCCTTTCTGAGCGCAAGGCCAAGGAAAAAGTCTCTCTTCTCTGATGAACTGATCATTTATCTAATGTTCCTTCTAGGACTAGCACAGCCCCTTACAGAGAACAGAAGAGTATAGGGGGCAGGAGTGAATGAATGCACTCACCACCTGCGTGTTTTCAGTGATGAGTTCTGAGTGCAGGGAAGTGATATGTTTTTATAAAACAGTGAGATGCCTCCGAGTGGCCAACTTACCAACAGCTCCCTTGGGGGTGGCTAGGACCTCAGAACCTCAGTACAGTGTTCCTCCAGTCTTTCCTTCTCTCCACCTTCCTGAGTCCCCAGCAACATGCCATTCAGGCAGGATCTGGTCGCTTGTCTTATGTTCTTTCTTAAATGGACCACAGCACACGAGCTGTGCAGAGCATTTCCCTAAGCCACCACGGTTGCATGCATGCTCTCCTTCCCACGAGGTCTTTCTTTTCTTTCTCTTTGGATGGCTCTGGCTTGTTCAGTCCTTAGCTCTGTGGGAATTCGGTGTGACTTTATGAATTGTCACCAGAAACTCAGGATCCTTGTAGCAAGATCCAGCCCTCAGGGACTTGTTGGAAAGCAGCAGCTTCTGGCAGTGGTGAGGCCAGCTCTGCAGAGAAGGGTCAACCTGGATGGATGTTTCTGAAATAGAACAGTGTGGGGGGACTCATGGGCCAGGAAGGGGGGCGTGTTTTGGCACTGAGAGGTCTCGGTGACCTTGCAGTGTCTGGTGTCCACTGTGTGCATGGCCTGAACCTTTGGGGTTTTCGTGCAGCTGAGGGGTTTCTGTGCAGCTGAGGGCTTTCCGCTGAAATCATCTTTATTTGAATCCTTTCGGATAGAATTTTTTTCTAAAATATTTTGTACATTTCCATGTTGCCCTCCCCTGGGAATGTCATACAGAGGGACTTTTTTGATCTGTGTATCTAGTATAAGCTTTCATACATGATGATAGTAGGTCCTTAATATTATTGAATGAAAAATTAATGACTTTGTTAGGAAAATAATTTTTGTCATTTCTTATTGCAGTGTAGATACTTTGGGAAATACAGATAATGAAGGGATTCCCTGCTGGGGAAGGAAGGAATGAAAGCCTCAGCCAGGGTCACTCAGTGGATGCAAGGAGGCAGTGGGCATCTCCCCTCAGAACATGTTGTGCGTTTTCTGAGGTGACTTCCTTGTCAGCATTCAATCGTTCTAGAATTTTGAAAAACACTTGGGCGCCTGGTGGCTCAGTCAGTTCAGTGTCTGTCTTCCGCTTAGGTCATGATCCTGGGGTCCTCGGATCGAGTCCCATTTCAGGCTCTCCGCTCAGCGGGGAGTCTGCTTCTCTGTCTGCCTGCTGCTCCCTCTGCTTGTGCACGGGCACACTCTCTCTCAAATAAATAAATAAAATCTTTAAAAAAATTTAAAACATGGAATTTTTAAAAACACAAAGTAGATTTTAGGGATGAGGGAGAGACAGACACAGAGAAAGAGACCGAGTGACCAAAGAAGGGAGGGGTGTAGAGGGGTCCCTATAATCCTGTCACCCAGTGGGAAAAAAACATGAATGTTTGGGGCTTTTCCTTCTGGTCTCTGTTTTGTCTGTCTGTCCACCTTTTTTCCCCCTTTTATAAGACATGATCATAGTGTACATATTGTTTGGCCTGTCCTCATTAAGTCAGTACTTTGTGGCCCTGTCTCGGGGTGGTTATATCTACAGCATTTTTGCTGCTGCAAGATTCTATTGAATGGGCGTACCATGATTTAGGATGCCAGCTGTTAGATGTTTAGGTCATTTCCTTCTCTTCTCTTCTCTTCTCTTCTCTTCTCTTCTCTTCTCTTCTCTTCTCTTCTCCTTCCCTCCCTCCTTCGTCCCTTCTTCCCTCCCTCCCTCCCTCTCTCTCCCTCTCTCTCTCTCTTTCTTGCTTTCTTTCTTTCTTGATTTTACTTATTTACTTGAGAGAGAACATGAGAGAGAGAGAGAGAGAGAGAGAGAGCGTGAGCGCATGAGCAGGGGGGAGGGGCAGAGGGAGAGGGAGAAGCAGACTTCCCACTGAGCAGGGAGCCCAATGCAGGACTTGATCCCAGGACTCTGAGCTGAAGGCAGATGCTTAATGGACTGAGCCAACCCGGTGCCCCTAGATCATTTCCAACCTTCTTTAGCATAGTGACAATGCCTGTTCTTACGAGTGAAGGCTTGTAGTTATCCGTGCTGACTTGCTTAGGTAGGTGCATCACTTGGGAGTGCTTGGACTTCTCATCAGTACTGCTCATTAGATGTTTTGCCCCTCAAATCTGCTCTTGTCCCCATTGAGGGTACAGGACCATTTGCCCCTAATGCAAATGCTGGAGACCACTGTGTCTTTGTGTTTCTTTTTCTTTTTTTAAGATTTATGTATTTATTTTAGGGAGAGAGAGCACTCACACATGAGTGGGGAGAGGGGCAGAGGGAGAGAACCTTAAGCAGACTGCCCACTGAGCATGGGATCCCAAGGGCTCAATGCAGGGCTAGATCCCATGACCCGTGAGATCATGACCTGAGCCAAAACCCAAGAGTTGGATGCTTAATTGATTGAGCCACCCAGGTGTCCCTGTGGGTCTGTTTTTAATAGCAGTACTGTCTCTTGCTGTCCAGGGTCTCTGTCCTTCCCTTGGTGTGCCTCTCTGCTCTCTTGATTTTGTTGTGAGTTTGCAGTGGGCCACAATGGCCACAAAAGCAAGCTTTACAGCCATTCCCGAGAAGAGCATCGTGAACAAGGACTGTGGGGAGGAAGGGATATCCTTGGAGTGTCAGTGCACAGGTTTTTGCAAAGATGCTCCTGGTTATTGTTTTCTCCATGCTTTGTATGGGGCAGGTGGAATTGGGGTCCAGACTGGGTGAGAGGGTGGTGTCTTTTCATGAGCGCCATTTCCTGGACTTCTGCAATTTTGGGCAATGTGCAATATTTGCCATTTCCTCGTTTGATCCTGTTGTGGAGGTGAGGAAGAATACGTGAGCTTATCTGTGGGTAGCATCGGGCCCTGGTATGTTCCTCATTCTCTCACCTTGCTCCGTTATCCTTGTCTTTATTCCTGATGACCCCGCGTGCATGACGGATTCCACGACGCTAGGGAATCTGGTGATGTAGTTTTCGTTCCTCAGCCAAAGAAAGTCCTTGGTGTGAGGTATCTTTGAGTTGCTGGCCGTGGCTGTGGGTCTCACTGTATCACCTGCTCCCGTCTTCAGCTTCCATCCCTGTTTATTTACCTCTGGTTTCTCCTCCGTAGGAGCTGGTGGTGATGGGTGCCCCAGGGTCATTTTATTGGGCCGGGACAGTCAAGGTGCTGAACCTTACGGACAACACCTATTTCAAACTGAATGATGAAGCCATCATGAACAGGCGGTACACTTACCTGGGTGAGTAGCTCAGGGACAGGACAGGTAAGAAGGGGAAAGGGGAGCATTTCTCACCTGGCTCACAAACCGTTGCTTTGCTGGTGGAAAGAGGCATCTGTTGGCTTTCACGTCCATTGTTCTAACTAGGTAGACTCTTAGCCAGGGCCCCTTACATTGAGCCTCCCACCCAGTGGGTAGAGAGCAAAGGAGGGGTCTGATTTAAAACTGTGATTTAATTACAGAATGGAGAGTTGAACATCCAAGGAAGTAGATTTTTTTTTCATATTTGAGCAATTACTTATGTTAGATCAGAATGAGTGCAGTAGAATCCTGGTTTTCCATGGAGTCTCTTTGGCTGTGGCCTCTGCTTGCTCCCCGGTCACACCAATTGCAAATAGAAATAGTAAGAACCAGGAAAGCCTGGGTGGCCCTGTCAGTTCGGTGTCTGCTTTGGGCTCAGGTCATGATTCCAAGGTCTTGGGATCGAGGCCCACATCGGGCTCCCTGCTCCATGGGGAGCCTGCTTCTCCCTCTCCCACTCCCCCAGCTGGTGCTCTTTCATTATCTAAAGTCTTCAAAAGAAAAAAGAGAGATAATAAGGACCACAAATTAGCATGAAGGTTGGCAGCATAATGCTGAAGGCTAATCATAGGCTCAGAAAAATTTCTCTTATTTTCTCTACTTTTTCAACCTTCTAGAAAAAAAATAGATCCAACTTAAGAGCCACCAGGCCAGCATGACACTGCACCTATTGAAGGAAAGAGGTTGGCTGTCTTTGCTTGTGGACCTGAAGATTTTGCATGGCTCTTTTCCTTAGTTCCTGTCCTGAATGCTGTCATTCTGGATACCACTTCTTTTCGTTCCTGAAACAACCTTGTGAGACAACTGTCATTACCCACATTTTATAGGCAAAGAAACCGAGGGACAAAGAAGTACATAGTTTGCCAAGGTTACATGGCTCATAAGTAGCAGGGTGGGGGCTTCAATTTGTGGTTTCTAGGCCCAGAGTCTCAGTGCAGAGTGTCATTCGGTGTGGCTTTAGGGTCCAGGATAGAGCCTTTGAACTTGAGGGGGCGGTGGCTTCTACCTGTGTATGCCAGAGACTCTATTGCTACAGGGCTTTCAAGGCCACCTATGGCTTTAATATCACTCATAATGCTCTTCGGTAATGGATCAGGTCACAAGGTCAGTAAGAATTGATCACAATATGATGTCATCACAAAATCCAAACAGCTGTGATCACAGCATTAGGATTTGAAGGTGAAGACAAGGTTTGGGGGAATGATGGCCATCCATAAGGGTCTCTGCTAGCTAAGGGAGAACTTTCAGCCTACCCACCAGGCTCTCAAGAATGAGGAGACATTTAGACTAAGGTCGGACAACCTTCACCTTTGTTTCTAGATTCCTTTGGCATCCACATTCTTTTCTTATCCATACCTGCCCCCCTACTCTCAGCTTCATGCTGCCTTCTCTTAGGAGGGAAGATGGCACAGTGGTTAACAGCAGAGGCTTTGGGGTCACACAGATTGGATTTGAATCTTGCCAGGTTGTCTGGGGCATGTTACTTAAACCATGTTTTGTCTCCGTTCCTACATCAGTAAAATGGAAGACGCGATCATACCTTCCTCATAGAATTGTGCGATTGAAATTTGCCGGCGTCCAAAGACACGCATAAGAATGTTCACGGTAGCTTTACTCATAATAAAGCTGGAGGAGCTGGGAACAACCCAGATGTCCAGCAGTAGGATAAAGATGTTCTCATCTCTTCATACAGTAGACTGTTGCTCCACAATAAAAGGAAACGGCTGGCATTACACTTCGGGTGGATGAATGGCACAGGTGTCACACCGAGGGAGGTTCTAGAACAGGTCAACCTAATATAATAGAAACAGAATAGTGGCTGCTTGTAGGAGGGTGTTGACATGAAAGGGTAGGAGGGAACCGTCCAGTCTGGGTTCTGTGCTTATATTCACTCTGCTGGGGGACCGCATGGCTGTGCACCTGTGGACGCTTTGAGCTCTACACTTGAGATGTATGCACGTGACCATAGGAAAATCATATCTCAAAAAGAAAAAAAAAACTGATACAAACTATTCTGCACAGTACCTGCTTTAAACTGCCCTCAGAAAGCACTCTTTCCTGCCCTGATGTTTTTGTGAGTCTGACTTTGTGTGAGATGAGCCATTTCAGTATAAGAAGACTGACAGAGGTCATGTGTCCCCTGGGAGGTTATGTTCCAGGAATCGCTGGGTCATGACAGTCCAGACAAGGGGTGCTTGAGCCACTTCTTCCTCAGATGGCTCTTTTCCTTCCCTGCCCCATCTCATCCTCTCCTCGGTTAATGCCCGTCCCTTACAGGCTATGCAGTGACGGCTGGCTCCTTCTCTCGCCCATCCACCACCGATGTGGTAGGAGGTGCCCCCCAGGATGAATGCATCGGGAAGGTGAGGAGAAAAGTCTGTGGAATAACACGGGGTCGGACGCAAGGGGTCAGCATGCTGCCCCTGGTGAAGAGGTTTGCCGTTGATTTGATCTGAACCTTCTCCGGGCGGCTGGCAGGTAAATGATGAAGTAATGAGGAGTCTCCCGCCAGCCTTCTTTCAACAGTGTTTGAGAGCATACCTTGAAAGCTTAATCAGAGACTGAATGCTACGCCCAGACCGCTTCCTTCTCTGCACGCGCTCAGCGGACTCAGTGTGTGAGATGGTTAAGACGACCCCTGTATCATGGCAGCCTCCAAAGGGATGGTGGCATCCAGCGCTATTTGGCTTTGAGTTCTCCACTCTGCCAAGCCCTTCCCAATTTCGACTTTGACTTAATAGAGCCAGGTCTAGTCCCAGGTATCTTTGGGACTTGGTTTATTTGTCTTGGGGCCTACAGTGTCATACTTATTTCTCGGAGTGTTTTAGAGCCAAGACTGGTTCAGTTCAAAGGCTGTACTGGGAGTATGTGAGTCAGTTTTCCTAAAGGATCTGCCCAGGCTATAGGAAATACCCCAGGGATCTAGGGCTCTCTGGTCCCTTTCGGAATTGTGGCCTCTATAGGTCGAGAGTATGAAGAACTATATTTGCTGATTCTTTAGCTCCAGGGTATGGGAAGTCTAGACTGCGTGGGTCAGGAACCTGCATTTTTAACTCCATAGGTTCTCTGATAGAAAAATCTGAATGAGGGAATGATCTTTGGACCCAAGCCCATGTGGTGGACCTAGGCTAGAGTATGGCCATATCTCCAGGGGCTCAGAGAAAGTGGAGTGTGGATTTTAGAGAGGCCCGCATGGGCCAAGACCACTGTTGATTGGAGCCTCCAGCTAACCTGGCAGTCTGGTCAGCTGACTGGGCTTGACTGGTATGTCCTGAGGAGTTAGGAGCCTCAGCTCTTACGTCTGGAACTTGTGCCTCCTTCCCTGCTAATGCTGGTGCTGGTGAGAAAGGATCTTGGGGAATGAAACCATAGAGAAAAGTAGGGCACTGAGCCGGGGGAGACATGCAGAGGAAAGAGGTGGGTCCTGCAGGGCCACATGAATTCCTCTGCATGGTGGAGGGAAGACGCACTGAGAGCCGTCCCCATGCTGATAATGCCATCCAGGAAAGAAGCTGCGTGCATGTGACCGGGCTTCTCTGCAGTGCTGGGGACAGTGCCTGCCTCCCGGCTCACAGCCGCGCAGGTGTCTCAGCGCTTCCTTCTCACCAGCTGCACAGACTTGGATCTGATTGCACTGTGTTCTCTGCAGGTGCTTGTGATAGTCTTACGGCAGTCAGGTCTTAGGATGAGAACAGTATTTATAACCGAAAGAACCAGACAGAATCCTGGACTCAGCTAACAACAAAAACCTGAAAAATGGTCCTTTCAGTTGGATCATGGGAGAGGTACTGGGGAATATGAGCGTACTTGACAAAGTTGCTGACTGTCCCATTCCCGGGGCCCCTAGACTAGCCCTCTGGCCTGCAGGATTAGTCATTTCTGGTGTCAGGGCACAAATACATTCTCACTAGGGTGGTGGCTTCTTGCCCTGCAGGAGGGCCCCCTACCTTGGTTCTCATGGGACGCTGTTCCTCCAAGATGCCACTTAGAAAAGAACTCCCATAGTCCTGTCATTTGGGAGGTTCCTCATCAATGATCCTCTTTGTGGTAGGGATGCATGGTGCCTGGGGATTGAAGAACACTCATTTTTGCGGAGCTGGAGAAGTGCATGGAACTACATCAGCCAGCGTACCCGCACCTGCCATATGCCTGGTTGGCTTTAACTTAAGTAGGAGTCTCAGGAGGATGCTAGTCAATATCTTTGGTCATGGCTTCTATCTTAATTAGATTTTTTTTTTTTTTATTCCATAGGTTTATATTTTTAGAGCTGATCGAAGATCGGGCACCTTAATTAAGATTTTCCAGGCATCAGGTAAAAAGGTGAGATTCTGGATACTGGTGTTCTTTTTGCTTGTGGGATGTCATCCTGTGGGAATCGGTTCACTTTTCAGAAAGGCCCTCTCTGTGCCCTAAGCTTGTATGGTAGCCCCGCACACATTGGCCTTACCCTCTCAGTACTATGTTCAACCTGCGGATCGTGGAATTCGTGCTTGTTCTAAGACACAGGCAGCAAGATGAGTTCGCACACACCCAACTTTCATCACAGAGTTCAGAAAGGATTTCCGTTGCTCAGATAGTCATCAAAATTACGACTTGCTGTGTGTTAGCCTTTTTCTACCTCTCTCACCTTCCATCTGTCTCTCTCTTATACCTACACACTGATACCCCAGAGAGCTCACTCATGAGATCTCACTGACTCGGTGTGCAGACAAATGGTTCTCACTCTCCCAGCATCTCTGGCCCAGCGCTGCCCCTCCTCCTCTCATCCTGAGGCCCCACCACGGTTGCCACTGGGACTGTTTTCACACAAAGAAAAACCAAACAGAAGTCACTCAGCTCCTTTGAGAAACTTGAAATAGAAGTAGCTTGGAAAGGCTGACTTGGAATTAGTCCTGGGCAAGGTTTATCTGTGCATCCTCTTGTCTTCATCCTAGCCCTGATCCTCTCTCGAGCTCCTGCATGTTTCCATTGACGCTGTACCCACAGTCTGAGACGAAGGCAGGTAGCGAGAGTCCCCGGATTA
>PITA01013063.1:0-59128 GCA_004023965.1 Spilogale gracilis
CTTCCCATTTACTTTCCTTCTCCCACTGTCCTCCAGGTTACCCCTCATGCACCGCAAGTAAGTGAAACCATGTGATACTTGACTTTCTCTTCTTGGCTTATTTCACTCAGCATAATCTCTTCCAGTCCAGTCCATATTGCTACAAAAGTTGGATATTCATCCTTTCTGATGGAGGCATAGTATTCCATTGTATATATGTGGTATATACAAATTGAATCATTTTAGTTTTTAAAAGTCATGTAAGGAAATGCTTGGTCAAGTATAGAGAACAGATTTAAAGACAGGAAGCAAACAGTGGGGATAAGAAGAATTAAAAAGTGTTTTCAGTAAGATACTCCAGGGATGGGAATGATGCTTTATAATACATTATTGTAAAAAAATCCAAAAGAGAAAGCACATAATAAAACATTGAGTTTACAAATAACAATTCTCTTAAGATGATTGGGCATATTTCACGCTGCATTTAAGATAAGCACTTGATGGACAAAATTTTATGCCTGCAAGGTAAAATTCATATGTTCAGAGAAAAATCTAACCCAAATTTATGAAGAATTCACTGATGCTTGTCCTTAACACCTGTATTTCACAAGGCTGCCGTAGCAAAGAATCACAAACTGTTTGGCCCTAAAAGAACTTAATTTTCTCCCAATTGTGAAAGCTTAGAAGTTCAAAATTAAGTAGCAGAGTTGGTTTCTTCTGAGAGTTTTGAGAAAGAGTCCATTACATGCCTCTCTCTTAGCTTCTTGTGACGGCTGGCAACCTTTGGCTTGCTTCGGCTTATAGGTGAATCACTACGATCTCCTCCTCTGTCTCTAGCTGGTATGCTCTGTGTCTTCATGAAAACTAACTCAACATGGCTGGGAAAAAATTCATAAAACCCATGACTAAATATAAAGAGGTTCTTAGTGCTGCCCACAACTCTTCCCTAATCAATTCACTTTTCCACTTTCGTAGACAATTAGTTTATACCTTCCCCTCTTTCATCAAATCTCTAACCCATCTTCTACCTCCCCATTCTCAGTTAATAATTTTGTTATTTTACTGAGAGAACAAAATCTGGAAAGAAAAGAAATTCCACCTCATATCACTAAAATATGCATTTACATACATTTGTGCTCTCAAACTCTGTGTTCAGTCTTTTCAATATGAATGAGCTATATTCTATCTAAGGCTCATCCCTTCTCTGTGCCCTGGTGCTAGTCTGCTCCAACCTACATTGCTCCCAGGGCTCTTTTTTCCTCTCCTCTTTATTTTCCCCACCCTTCCAGATCATCCCCAGTGAAATATTTGCAGACCATACTAATAGTACTTAAAAATCCACTATCTTCTTTGATCTCCTGTCTTAATCCATGTGCTTATCTCATTTCTCAGATTCATTTAAATTGAAACTACTCTGCAGAGTTATCTGTACTTGTTGCCTCTACTTCTTACCCCCCCCATTCTCTTTTGAGCTTTCTCTACTCAGAATGTAATCTCAACAATTCCATTGAAACTGCACTTGTTGAGTTTATCAGTGGCCTCCAAGTTACTAAAAATGGTAATCCTTTCTCAGTACTTATCCTGGATTATCTATCAGCAGCATATGACTCAGTCAATCACAACTCCCTATTTGAAACTCTACACTTGGATTCTAGGACATATATTCTCCTTGTTTGTCTCTTACTTACCTGACTACTTTCTTATCTTCCTGACCTCTTAATGTTACAGTGCTTTAGGCACCAATAATATGCTTATGACTCCAGTGTGTTTATCTATCTCTAATGTTGATCTCTTCCTTGAATATCAGGCTCATGAAATGCCTATTTGTCATTTCTATGTGAACATTTAAAAATATCTCTTCAAACTTAAATTGAAGAATAATACTTCTGATTTCATTCCCTTCCTCCTCTAAAATACATGTTAGCTCTTCTATAGTCTTATCAGTATCACCATATGACAACTTATATTTACTAGATGCCTTTACCAGAAACCTTCATGTAATCTTTAACTCCCCTCTTTTTTCTGGCATTCTTGTAAATTCTTTCTGCTCTACCTTCTCTATATATCTGAAATCTACCTTATTCCATGCCACCATCAACAATTGTCTGGATTATTACAGTAGTTTTCAATGGTGTCCTTGTCACCATGCTTGCAAAGGGAGAGAATTTTTCAAAACCAAATCAGGTAAAATTTTCTATCTGCTTCTTATTCACTTAGATTAAAATCTGAAATCCTTACTGTGATCTCAAAACCATACATGATGTGGCCCACTAAAACCTTTCTTAACTCAGGGGTGCCTGGGTGGCTCAGTTGGTTAAGCGACTGCCTTCAGCTCGGGTCATAATCCCAGAGACCCGGGATCGAGTCCCACATCAGGCTCCCTGCTCAGCGGGAAGCCTGCTTCTCCCTCTCTCACTCCCACTTCTTGTGTTCCCTCTCTGGCTGTGTTTCTCTCTATCAAATAAATAAAATCTTTAAAAAAGAAAAAAAAGATCCACACCTTTAAAAAACGGGGCGCCTGGGTGGCTCAGTTGGTTAAGCAACTGCCTTCGGCTCAGGTCATGATCCCAGAGATTCGGGATCGAGTCCCACATCGGGCTCCCTGCTCGGCAGGAAGCCTGCTTCTTTCTCCCTCTCTCACTCCCCCTGCTTGTTTCCCTCTCTGGCTGTGTTTCTCTCTGTCAAATAAATAAATAAATAAAATCTTTAAAAAAAACCAAAAAAAACCAAAAAAAAAGAACCTTTCTTAACTCAACCCATTCCCACTGTGAAAAGGTTGGTCATGTCTCATCTCAGGGTTTATGGACTTTCTCTATTTTCTGTCTATAATAGTCTTCCCCTGGATGTCTGTGTGGCTCCTTTCTTCATATCCTTTGTAACTCTACTCCCATGTTTCCTTTTCAAGAAGAATTCCCTCTGACCCCTTCAATCACTTTACCCTGATTTAATTCTCTTTATAGGACATATTATTGACATATTCTCCACTACGTTTTTTTTGTTCTTGGGTTGTTTATTGTATACCTTTCCCTTCTTTTTTAAAAAATATTTTATTTATTTATTTGACAGAGAGAGAGATCACAAGTAGGCAGAGAGTCAGGCAGAGAGAGAGAGAAGGAAACAGGCTTCCTCCTGAGCAGAGAGCCGGATGTGGGCCTCAATCCCAGGACCCTGAGATCATGACCTTACTCGAACGCAGAGGCTTTAACCCACTGAGCCACCCAAGTATCCTACCTTTTCCTTCTAGAAGGTAAACTTCATAGGAGTATGACCTTAGTCTGTTTTGTTCACTGCTGTATCCCCAAAAGCCTGGAATAGTGCCTGGCATATAACAAATGCTCAATAAGGTTGTGTTGAATTAATGAAAATTGGTGCCTGGTTTGTCTTTTAAGACTAAGACACAGTACCTCTTACAGTGATCTCAGGGACCTACAGTTAACAAGGCTTTCTAGTATGACAGTTAATGCTCTGTATTTTAAAAATAGTTATATGACCCAGCAATTGCACTACTGTGTATTTACCCCAAAGATACAGATGTAGTGAAAAGAAGGCCATATGTACCTCAATGTTCATAGCAGCCATGTCCACAATAGCCAAACTGTAGAAAGAGCCAAGATGCACTTCAACAGATGAATGGATAAAGAAGATGTAGTCCATATACGCAATGGAATACTACTCAGTCATCAGAATGAATAGATACCCAACTTTTGCATCAACATAGATGGGACTGGAGGAGATAATGCTAAGTGAAATAAATCAAACAGAGAAAATCAATTATAAGGTTTCACTTATTTGTGGAACAAAAGGAATATCACAGAGGACATTAGGTGAAGGAAGGGAAAAGTGAAAGGGTAGAAATTGGAGTGGGAGACAAACCATGAGAGAGTATGGACTCCAGGAAACAAACTGAGGGTTTTAGAAGGGACAGTGGGTGGGAGGATGGGTGAGCCTGATGATGGGAATTAAGGAGGGTACCGATTGCATGGAGCATTGGGTATTATACGCAAACAATGAATCATGGAACACCACATTAAAAACTAATGATGTACTGTATGATGACTAACATCACAAAAAAATAAAAATAGTTATAATGAGGAGCAGAATCAAAATTATATAATAGGTATCAGAACTTAAAAAAGAACTTTGAAATGTATGCTACAGTGGAATGTGTATTGATTGATTAGATAGTTGAGGTTAATGAGTAAGTGAATTCTTTTTTAAAAAAAGATTTTATTTATTTGACACAGAGAGAGATCACAAGTAGAGAAGCAGGCTGAAAGAGAGAGGAGGAAGCAGGCTCCCCACTGAGCAGGGAGCCCGATACGGACCTTGATTCCCCGGACCCTGAGATCATGACCTGAGCTGAAGGCAGAGGCTTTAATCCACTGACCCACCCAGATGCCTGAGTAAGTGAATTCTTGATTATTATCAAACTTACTACAATTTTCAGTTTATCGGAAATATTTTCCACTCTTGTATTCCATTCAAAATGCCAAAGAAATTTGAGATGTATCTTGTTGAGTATTTACTGTCTTTAGACCAAGTACCTAGATCTTCTATAAATTTTCTTTTGCTGTAGAAAAAAACACTGAGTAAACCCACTGATTAAATATTTCAAAAGAAAATATCAAAATTTAATTTTTTAAAAAATATTTTATTTATTTATTTGACAGAGAGAAACACAGCTAGAGAGGGAACACAAGCAGAGGGACTGAGAGAGGGAAAAGCAGGCTTCCCACTGAGCAGGAAGCCTGATGTGGGGCTCAATCCCGGGTCTACAGAATCATGACCTGAGCCGAAAGCAGTCACTTAACCAACTGAGCCACCCAGGCACCCCTCAAAATTTAATTTTTAAAAATTATTTGAAATGAATTCTAAGGGTTTTATATGTTAGAAAATCATTTTGTCTACATAGTTTTGACTATATATATACATAATATATATACATATATATTTTAGATTTATTTATTTTAGAGAGAGAAAGAGCAGAGAGTAGGGGTGGAGGGAGAGAGAGTCCTAAGCAGATTCCATGCTGAGCATGGAGCCCAATGCAGGGCTATATCTCAGACACTGAGATCACAACCTGAGCTGAAACCAAGATATAGATGCTTAAGCGACTGCACCACTCAGGTGCCCCCGACAGATCTTAATTTTTTTATCATTCTGCGGTGTGATTCTGACAATGTGGTGACATTGCTACATTTAAATATCTCAAAGAATTTAGATAATTTATCCTTATTTTGCTCCATAGATAACATATATAAAGAAAATAGAATCATCCTGAAATAAGAAAGGTGAAACAAAGAACCTATATTAGGAGACCACTCTGAATCTAATAATCTGTTCCAGCAAGTAATGTCTTTCAGATTTTTCTGTTCCTAATGGCTCATCGGCAGTCTTCTGAAAAATGAATTTGAAGTTGTAGTATATAAACAATAGAGCTTTCAGTCATGAAGACATTCTTCAGAGATAAATGAGGTATAGTTCTATCTTTTCATAGCAGTAACAGATGGCAGATGCATTTTGGTTCATGTTTTCCAGCCATAATTTCCAAAACAAGAAGCCTTTATTAAGAATATGTGAATAATAATAATTTTAAAATAATCTTGGCCTCATATCTGAAAATAACTTTGAAGTCATTACTTTTCTTGGAGCTGTGCTTATAAGAAAGGTAGCTTAAAAATAGACCAATGATTATCATAATCTTGGTAAATTGGCAAGTCTAGGCAAGAGAGTACTAAGTCATGGAGGAGAGCTAGAGAAATCTTAAACATTGCCTTCCTTTCCATCCTTGATATGATCTGAATCATTATTTTTTAAAGCAAATTTTATAACTATGTCTTTTCCTCTAATACATCCCTGTATATGGTGATGGTAGTTCATAGTTGTTCGGGAATCAAAGCTTGGGAATCAGAGGCCTAGGCTTAATCTCTGCTCTACCAATTAGCCCACTAGGCCAAGTGGCCTGCAGAAAGTGTCTCAACTCCTCACATTCAGTTAATACAAATAAAGGGTAGAGCAATAACAGCATATATTGGGATAGTAATATCATGACACCAAGTGGTTTTACTTTCTCCTTCCTCCCAGGGAGACAAATATTCAACAACAATACACAGACAAGTTCCTTCCATGAGAAGTAAAGAGTCTCTTAAACCCCATGTGAACAGAAAACCAGTTACATCAAAGCCAGTAGGAAAATTCTTAGCCATAATCCCTGTTCTCAGTTCAGTGCAGTGCTATCATGAGACCACTCTCAGGTTCTGACATCTCCCTGAAGACTGAAACATGTACCAAACACAGAGAGTTTTCAGGGGGCTTCTTGAGGGACTGATTTTTATCTTGCCTAAATCTAGGTGTTGAGAGGAAAGGGCAAATTGAAGGTCACTGAAAACAAAATCAAGTGTTTGTAGCAGCACATATATACTTGTGGTAGTCCTCTCCAACTGGGCATGGAACAAATTGGAGATCACCCACAACTCATTGCTTCTCCCTGGGGAGGGAATGAATTAGATCATGTGTCCAGTATTTCAGCTTTTAGGGAAGCTGACTGAGGGACTGATTTCTGCCTCACCTATCTTGAAATGCTTTGGGAACCTGACATAACATAGATGCCTAGGAGCTGATGAGAATAAAAGATACCTGGGCAATTTGCACTACTCCAGAGAACCCATGTGATAGCAGACAAAAGATGATATCGTTTGGGGGCCTTTCTCGGGGGAAAGGGAACAGTGGTGCGTGTATCAAACACTCTAGCTTTGTGAGGGCTTTCTAAGGGACTGGTTTCTATTTTGTCTGACATGGAGTACTGATGGGATATGGCATACTCCGGAAATCTTCAGCCTACAGAGAACAAAAGAGAGCAAGACAGCTTGAGGCAGCTACCGAGAACCTGCAGTACCACAGACAGACACAGGTGGGAGCAGGAGATTTATAAAGTAGGAGAAGGAAAAGGAAAGGGGGAGAGGAAGGGGGCGAAGGAAAGAAGGAAGGAAGGAAGGTAGGAAGGAAGGAAGGAAGGAAGGAAGGAAGGAAGGAAGGAAGGAAGGAAGGGAGGCTGTTACAGTCCAAAGCTGTTGTTTCATTGTGTTCCATTTCACATTTTCTCATGAGAAGTCTTGTGCATTCTTGACTTATTAAAAAATTTTTTAATTTAAAATTTTCAAGTTTTCATTTAAATTCCTGTTAACAAACAGTGTAGTGTTTGTTTCAGGTGTAGAATTTAGTGATTCAATATTTTCATACAACAGCCAGTGTTCATCCTCCTAAGTGCCCTCCTCAATTCCCATCATCTATTTAATCCATCTGCTCACCCATCTCTCCCCTAGTAACCATCAGTTTGTCCTCGATAGTTACTAGTCTGTTTCTTGGTTTTCCTCTCTCTCTTTTTCCTCTCTATGTTCATTTGTTTCATTTTTAAAATTCCACATATGGTTAAAATTGTATGGTATTTATCTTTCTCTGACTTATTTCACTTAGAGTAATACTCTCTAGCTCCGTCCATGTTATTGAAAATGGCAAGATTTCACTTTTTATAGAAAGAAAGTAATATTCCATTGTATAGTAATGCAAAAGATTTCTGCATATTTATTTTGTATCCTACAACTTATTGAATTTGTGTATCAGTTCTAGAATTTTTTGGTAGAGTCTTTTGGGTTTTCTATATAGGGTATCATGTCATCTGCAAATAGTGACAGATTGATCAATTTGGATGCATTTTATTTCTTTGCATTGTCTGTTTGCTGTGGCTAGGACTTCCAGTACTACATTAAATAACAGTGGTGAGAGTAGACATCCCTGTCTTGTTCCTGAACATTTCCCTGTTGAGGATGATATTAATTATGGATTTTTTGTATATGGTCTTGCTATGTTGAGGTGTGTTCCATCTAATCCTCCTTTGTTGAGGGTTTTTATCATGAGTGGATATATTTGTCAAATGCTTTTTCTGCATCTATTGAAAGTATCACACAGTCCTTATCAATTTCTTTGCTGGTCGTGGGTCTGTTAAAGTTTTCTATTTCTTCCTGTTTCAGTTTTGGTAACTTAAGTGTTTCTGGAGATTTATCTATTTCTTCCAGGTTGTCCAATTTTTTGGCATATGGGTTTTCAAATATTCTCTTGTAATTATTTATATTTCCATGGTGTTGACTGTTATTTCTTCCCCCTCACTTGTGATTTTATTTATTTGGGTCCTTTCTCTATTCTTCTGATAAGTCTGGCTTAGGGTTTATCAATTTTATTAATCTTTTCAAAGAATGAGCTCCTGGTTTTATCAATCTGTTCTACTGTGGGTTTTTTTAGATTGTATATAATTTATTTCTGCTCTAATTTTCATTATTTCCCTTATCCTGGCTTTAGGCTTCATTTGTTGTTCTTTTTTCTAGGTGTAAGCATTGTTTCATATGGTGTATCTAGCTGTGTAGCTGGTAGCTGTTTATGATGGAGAGGTAAGGTAGTCTGGACTCTATTACTGTCATAGCTAGAGAAATGCTTCTTATCTACTTTTTACTGTTTTAATAATTTGGAATTTTATTTTCTATTTATATTGTACTATTTTAGTCCTGTATTTTTTTTAATTTAAAATTTAAATTCAATTTGGTTAACATGTAGTGTATTATTGGTTTCAGGTGTAGAATTTAGTGATTTGTCAGTTGCTTACAACACTCAATGCTTATTATATCAAGTGATCTGCTTAATGCCCATCACCCAATTACCCTATCCCCTTCTCTCCTCCCCTCCAGCAACCCTCAGTTTGTTTCTCACAGTTAGGAGTCTCTTAAGGTTTGTGTCCCTCTCTGATATTGTTTTATTTTATTGTCTGTCCCTTCCCTATGTTCATTTGTATTTGTCTTCCTCTGACTGACTTATTCACTTAACATAGGATTCTCTATCTCCATGGTATTGAAAATGGAAAGATTTTATTCTTTTTGATGGTTGAGTAATATTTCATCACATGTATACCAATCTTCTTTATCCATTCATCTGTCTGTAGACATTTGTGCTCTTTCCATAGTATAGCTATTGCCGATAATGCTGCTATAAACACTGGGTGCATGTGTCCCCTCGAATTAGTATTTTTGTATCCTTTGTGTAAATACCTAGTAATAAATACCTAGTAAACACTTAGTTCTATTTTTAACCTTTTGAGGACCCTCTGTACTGTTCTCCAGAGTGGCTGCACCAGTTTGCACTCCCACCAACAGTGTACGAGGAGTTTGTGAACACTAAACCATCCCTGCAAGAAATATTAAAGGGGATTCTTTGAGCAGAGAGAGAGCCCCAAAAGTAACAAAGACAAGAAAACAAAGAGACAATCTACAGGAACAGCAATTTAGCAGGGAGCACAATGGCATTAAATTAATATATTTCTTTTTTTAAATTTAATTTCATTTTTTCTGTGTTCCAAGATTCATTGTTTATGCCCCACACCCAGTGCTCCATGCAATACGTACCCTCAGTACCCACCACCAGGATCTTCCATCCTCCCACGCCCTTCGCTCCAAGACCCTCAGTTTGTTTCTGAGTCCAAAGTCTCTCATGTTTCATTTCTCTCCCCGAATTACTCTACTTCCCATTTCCTTTCCTTCTCCTACTGTCCTCTATATTACCCCTTATGCACCACAAGTAAGTGAAACTATGTGATACTTGACTTTCTCTACTTGGCTTATTTCACTCAGCATAATCTTTTCCAATCCAGTCCATGTTGCTACAAAAGTTGGATATTCATTCTTTCTGATGGAGGTGTAGTATCCCATCATATATATGTACCACATCTTCTTTATCCATTCATCTGTTGAAGGGAAACTTGGCTCTTTCTGCAGTTTGGTGATTGTGGCCATTTCTGTGATGAACATTGGAGTTCATATGGCCCTTCTTTTCACTACATCTGTATCTTTGGGGTAAATATGCAGCAGTGCAATTGCAGGGTGGTAGGGTAGCTCTAGTTTTAATTTTTTAAGGAATCTCCACACTGTTTTGCAAAGTGGCTGCACCAGTTTACATTTCCACCAACAGTGTAAGAGGGTTCCCCTTTCTCCACAGCCTCTCCAACACTTGTTGTTTCCTGTCTTGTTAATTTTGGCCATTCTGACTGGTGTAAGGTGGTATCTCAGTGTGGTTTTGATTTGAATTTCCCTGATAGCTAGTGACGCTGAACATTTGTTCATGTGTCTGTTGGCCGTTTGTATATCTTCTGTGGAGAAGTGCCTCTTCATGTTTCTTGCCCATTTTTTGATGTGTTCATCTTCTTTTTGGGTGTTGAGTTTGAGTAGATCTTTATAGATCTTGGATACCAACCCTTTGTCTGTAGTGTCATTTGCAAATATCCCTTCCCATTCCGTGGGTTGTCTCTTTGTTTTGTTTACTGTTTCCTTTCTGTACAGAAGCTTTTTATTTTGATGAAGTCCCAGAAGTTCATTTTAGCTTTTATCTCCTTTGCCTTTGGAGATGTGTCTTGAAAGAAGTTGCTGTGGCCGATGCCAAGGTTACTGCCTATGTTGTCTTCCAGAATTTGGATGGATTCCTGCCTCACGTTGAGGTCTTTCATTCATATCGAGTTTGCCTTTGTGTGTGGTGTAAGAGAATGGTCTAGTTTCATTCTTCTATATGTAGCTGTCCAATTTTCCCAGCACCATTTACTGAAGAGACTGTCTTGTTTCCATTGCATATTTATTCCTGCTTTGTCGAAGATGATTTGACCATACATTTGTGGGTCCATATCTGGACTCTCTACTCTGTTGCATTAGTCTATTTGTCTGTTTTTGTGCCAGTACCATGCTGTCTTGGTAATCACAGAATTGTAATAAAGCCTAAAGTCAGGTAACATGATGCCCCCAGCTTTGTTTTTCTTCTTCAACAAGTCCTTAGCAATTTGGGTTCTTTTTTGGTTCCATATAAATTTTAGGATTGTTTGTTCCAATGCTTTGAAGAATGTTGGTGGAATTTTGATCAGAATGGCATAGAGCGCTGGGCAGTATAGACATTTTGACAATGTTTATTCTTCCGATCCATGAGCATGGAATGCTCTTCCATCTTTTTGTGTCTTCTTCAATTTCTTTCATGAGTGTTCTGTAGTTCCTCGAGTACAGATCCTTGACTTCTTTGGTTACGTTTATTCCTAAGTATCTTATGGTTTTTGGTGCTATAGTAAATGGAATCGATTCTCTGATTTCCCTTTCTATTTTTTCATTGTTAGTGTATAAGACTGCAACTGATTTCTGTGCATTGATTTTGTATCCTGCCACATTACCAAATTGTTGTATGAGTTCTAGTATTTTGGGGGTAGAGTCTTTTGGGTTTTCCACATAGAGTATCATGTCATCTGCAAAGAGAGAGAGTTTGACTTCTTCTTTGCCAAGCTGAATACCTTTTATTTCTTTCTGTTGTCTGACTGCTGTTGCTAGGACTTCTAACATTATGTTGAACAGTAGTGGTGAGAGTGGGCATCCTTGTCTTGTTCCTGATCTCAGAGGAAAGGCTGTCAGTTTTTCCCCATTGAGAATGATATTTGCTGTGGGTTTTTTGTAGATAGATTTTTTGAGGTTGAGGAATGTTTCTTCTATCCTTATACTTTGAAGAGTTTTAATCAGGAACAGATGTTGTATTTTGTCAAATGCCTTTTCTGCATCAATTGAGAGTACCATGTGGTTCTTCTCTCTTCTCTTATTGATTTTTTTCTATCACGTTGATTGATTTTCGAGTGTTGAACCACCCTAACATCACTGAGATAAATCCCACCTGGTCATGGTGGATAATCTTTTTAATGTATTGTTGGATCCTGTCAGCAAGGATCTTGTTAAGAATATTGGCATCCATCTCATCAGCGATATTGGTCTGAAGTTCTCCTTTTTGATGGGGTCTTTGTCTGGTTTGGGGATTAGAGTGATGCTGGCTTCATAGAAAGAGTCTGGAAGTTTTCCTTCTGTTTCTACTTTTTGAAACAGCTTCAGGAGAATATGTGTTATTTCTTCTTTGAATGTTTGGTAGAATTCCCCAGGAAATCCATCTGGTCCTGGGCTCTCGTTTTTTGGGAGGTTTTTGATTACTGCTTCAATCTCATTATAGATATAGGTCTTTTCAGATTGTCAATTCTTCCTATTTCAGTCTTGGAAGTTTATAGGTTTCCAGAAATGTATTCATATCTTCTAGATTGTTAAACTTATTGGCATATAATTGTTGATAGTAATTTCTGATGATTGTTTCTATTTCCTTGGTGTTAATCGTGATCTCTCCCCTTTCATTTATAATTTTATTAATTTGGGTCTTCTCCCTTTTCTTTTGGATTAGTTTGGCCAATAGTTTATCGATCTTATTAAATCTTTCAAAGAACCAGCTTCTAGTTTTGTTGATATGTTCTACTGTATCTCTAGTTTCTGATTCATTAATCTCTGCTCTAATCTTGATTATTTCCTGTCTTGTGTGTGGAGTTGGTTTAATTTTTTGTTGATTTTCCAGTTCTTTAAGGTGTAATGAGAGTTGATATATTTGGGATTTTTCAATTTTTTTGAGTGAGGCTTGGATGGCTATGAATTTCCCACTTAGGACTGCCTTTGCTGTATCCCATAGGTTTTGGATAGTTGTATCTTCATTCTCATTGTTTTCCATGAAGTGTTTCAGTTCTTCTTTGATTTCCTGGTTGATACACAGATTCTTGAGCAGTATAGTCTTTAGCTTCCAAGTGTTTGATTTTCTTCTGAACTTTTGTTGTGGTTGAGTTCCAGTTTCATGGCATTGTGGTCAGAGAATATGTAGGGAATAATCTCAATCTTCTAGTATTGGTTGAGCCCTGATTTGTGACCTAGTATGTGGTCTATTCTGGAGACAGTTCCATGTGGACTTGAGAAGAATGAGTATTCTGCTGTTTTAGGGTGAAATGTTCTGAATATATCTATGAGATCCAGCTGGTCCAATGTATCATTGAAGGCTCTTGTTTCTTTGTTGATTTTCTGTTTAGATGATCTGTCCATTGCTGAGAGTGGTGTGTTAAGATCTCCTACAATCAATGTTTTTGTATCAATATGATTCTTTATTTTGCTTAAGAGTTGACTTATGTTGTTGGCTGCTCCCATGTTGGGGGCATAAATATTTACAATTGTTATATCTTCTTGATGTATAGACCCTTTGAGAATGATGTAATGTCCTTCTGTGTCTCTAACTACAGTCTTTTTTTTTTTTTAAAGATTTTATTTATTTGACAGAGAGAAGCACAGCCAGAGAGGGAACATAAGCAGGGGAGTGAGAGAGGGAGAAGCAGGCTTCCTGCCGAGCAGGGAGCCCGATGTGGGACTTGATCCTGGGTCTCCGGGATCATGACCTGAGCTGAGGGCAGTCCCTTAACCAACTGAGCCACCCAGGCGCCCCTCTATCTATAGTCTTTAGATTAAAATCTAATTTTTCTGCTATGAGAATCACTACCCCAGCTCTCTTTTGAGGTCCATTGACATGAAAGATGGTCCCCCATCCCCTCACTTTCAACCTGGAAGTGTCTTTAGATTCAAAATGTGTCTCTTGTAAAAAGCACATGGACACATTTTATCCAGTTTTCAACCCTGTGCCTTTATATTGGAGCATTTAGGCCATTCACATTGAGAGTGGTTATTGATAGATATGTTTTTATCAACATCATGTTGCCTGTGAAGTTCATGTTTGTATAGATTACCTCTGTAAATTTCTGTTCTGTGTCACTCTTAGGCTTGTTTCTTTTTTACAGAACCCCTCTTAATATTTCTTGTAGTACTGACTTGGTGGTTGCATAATCTTTTAGACCTTGGTATTCCTGGAAGCTCTTTATCTCTCCTTCCATTCTGAAAGTCAACCTTGCTGGGTACATTATCTTTGGTTGCATATTTTTTATGTACTTTTTGAATATGTCTTTCCAACCCTTTCTGTCTTGCCAGGTTTCTGTGGATAGGTCTGACATTATTCTGATGGTCCTCCCTCTGTACGTAAGGTATTGCTTCCCCTTAGCTGCCCTTAAGACATATTCTTTGATTTTTATGATTCATGAATTTCACAGTTTGTGCCTGGAAGTTTTTCTGGCTTCATTGATCTTGGGGGGTGTCCTCTCTGCCTCTAGGACACAAACATTTGTTTCATTCCCCAGATTAGGGAAATTTTCATCCATGATTTGTTCAACTATATTTTCTAGGTTTCTCTCTCTCTCAACTGCTTCAGGGATTCCAATAATTCTGATATTGGAGCGTTTCATGGCATCATTTATTTCCCTAATTCTATTTTCATGGGATTTTAGCTGTTTGTTCCAAGACTTCTCTTGCTCCTCCTTCTTAATCCATCTGTCTTCTAAATCACTAACACAATCTTCAGCTTCACTTACTCTAGCTATTAGCATATTTAAATTAGATTGCATCTCATTAATAGCCTTTCTAACCTCGGCTTTCACTTCTGACATTAGAGCTTCTATCTTGAGACTAATGTTCTTTTCCAAGTTAACCATTGCTTGGACGATTACTACCCTGAATTCCATTTCTGTAATATTGTTTATGTTCATTTCCAGTAATTCTATGACAGGGGTTACAGTCTCTGTTTTTTTTTTTGTTGGTTTTTCCTCCTCTGAGTCATGTTGGCAACGAGTGGTTGAGAGGATGTATAGCTGAATATATCAGCCACTATCTGGTGAATTGTTCACTGGAAGGTTTCAGAGCAATCAGAAGTTACCACCAAAAAGGAAGAAGAAAGAAAAGAGAGAAAGAAGAAGAGAAAGGAGCAAGAAAAAAACCCAGCCAGAGTGGGCCCCAATTGTAGGATTTATTTGGTACAAAACTACAACAGAGTAAAAAAAAGACTATCAAGAGTAAAAGAAAGTTGAAGAGATCAAAAAGCTAAGCCCAACCCAAATGACCCCCAAGACCAGTATCCATATATTACAAAGGCAGAAACAATCACACAGAAACACTGACATAATAGGGAAAGTGAGTGCAAACCCTCCCTGTGGGCAAGGAAAGTATTTCAGATCCTCCCGGATTTTTCGTGTTATTATTGTTAGAGGCGTCCACTTTCTAAAGATATAGGGAGATTAAAACTGGTTTGTAGATAGGGGCATTATTGAATAGGAATGCAGGATACCTTGAAGTTTATAACTATATGTATATTTAAAAGAAAAATGAATAAAGGAAAGAAGAGAGAAGAAAGGAAAAAAACAGAAAAAACAAACAAAAAAAAGACAACAACAGAAAATGCAGGTATGTGTTTGAAAAAGTTTCAAGGTAGAAAGTTATTATGGAGTGTTGTATTAAGTATCATGTTGTAATAATAAGTGGGTTAAAAATTAAAAGAACAAAAACTGTAAGAATTAATTTTTAAACTTAAAGTGAAAACTTTAAAAGTAAAAGTAGAAAAAAGTTAAATAAAATAAAGTGCAAAGCTGTATGTATAAAGCGTACAGCTTTTGTGGTAGTACCAGGAGCTTAATATGCTGCCTTTCCTCTGATGTTGGTGTTTTACAGTTTTGGTGTTGTCCTCTTCTTCTTCTGGCTTGTCTTCTGGGGGAGGGGCCTGCCACGCTATTTTTCAGTCTGTTGTACCTGGGCTGAGTCTCTCCACCCCCTTCCTAGGGGCTGGGCTCCATGGCACCCAGGTTTTCAGGCTTTAGTTCTGGAGGATTTGTTCTTTTGTGGCTTTTTGCAGCTGTTCAGGAAGTCAGGCCAGAGCCAGATATCTGCGCCCAGATCTCCTTCCCAGAGAGAACCCTTAGTTAGCAGCCCTCTGGATGCTGCGGGGCTCATGGCCTCTCTAGGTATCTTCCTCTTTGGCTGCTTGTCACAACTAGGTGCACCTGAAGCCGCTGGTCAGATTAGCACCCGAAGCCCCCACTTGTCGTTTCACTCCCGCGCTATGGAAACCACAGCTGATTTCGGGTCGGGCGACCTTGTCTCTGCCCAGGGAGTCTGTGGTGCACACCCATGCAGGAGGGACTCAGATCCCACGGCCCCGCACTTTGCGCTCAAGTCTGCAAAATTGCCTCCCCTGGGGGAGTCTGCACCTGGCCCAAGGGGCAGAGAAAAGCGGTGGAGAAAAAAAAAAGTTGCAGAAAATAAAAAAGTGGCAGTTTAAATACACTTCGCTCCACCGCGTTCCCTTGCACAGCACTGGGGCCCGCTTTCTCTCCGCAGATCTATATCCCTGTTTCCCTGGCTGCTCCTCAGGCTCTCTGGTTTTGTCTGCTTTTTCAGACCATAGTCTGCTGTTGTTCCCCAAACACAGAGTACTTTCGTGCTGGAGTATTGCTTTCCAATGGGTTGTCTCTGTGGGCTTCCTTCCCTGCATCCCTTTGTCTTTGGATCTCCGTCTGATCGTTCCCACTCCCATCTACCTCTTTGTCGATGCTCTTCTTCCCCCGTAGTGATCCAGAAGTGTGAAATATTACATTTCAGGCTGATTTCATGGGTGCTCACAGTGTTCTTGCTGTGTTTTTTGCAGGTGTTCAGCTCACTTCAGGGGAATCCCCGAAACGGGGTCACCCAGCTTTCCACCATCTCTCTTCCATCCAAATTAATAACTTTCAATAATTACTCTGGTTGTAAATGGACTTAGTGTCCCAGTCAAAGACATAGGGTATCAGAATGGATTAAAAAACAAGACCCATTAATATTCTGCTTGCAAGAGACTCACTTTAGACCCAAAGACACCTCCAGATTGGAAAGTGAGGAGGTAGAGAACTCTTTATCATGCTAATGGACATTTAAAAAAAAGCTGGAGTAGCCATGCTTATATCAAACAAACTGGATTTTATTTATTTTTTATTTTCTAAAAGATTTTATTTATTTGAGAGAGAGAAGTGAGAGAGAACATGAGAGGGGAGAAGATTAGAGGGAGAAGCAGACTCCCCACAGAGCTGGGAGCCCAATGCAGGACTCAATCCCAGGACTCCAGGATCATGACCTGAGCCAAAGGCAGTGGCTTAACCCACTGAAGCACGCAGACACCCCCAAACAACTTGATTTTAAACCAAAACCTGTAATAAGAGATGAAGGACACTATATCATAATAAAGGGATCTATCCAACAAGAAGATCTGTTAGTTCTGTCATATTTACACTTGGCTTATAAGAAACAGACAACAGTCATGATCACAGAGAATGGTAAATGTCTTTTTCAAATAATATTTTATTTGGCATTTTTTATTCTCTGAATGTTTATGCCCCCCCAAAAATCTTGAAATCCTAACCCCCAAAGTTGATGACATTAAGAGATCGGGAGTCTTTAGGACTTGATTAGGTCATGAAGGCAGACCCCTCATGAATGAGATTAATATCCCTACAAATGAGACTCCACAGATTTACCTAACCCCTTTCACTGTGTGAGGATACAATGAAAAGTCTGTGACCCTGAAGAAGCCTTTACTCAACCATGCTGATGCTCTGTTCTTGGAATTCCAGCCTCCAGTGCTGTAAGAAATAAATTTCTGTTGTTTATAAACCACTCAGTCTGTGGTATTTTGTTATAGCAGCTGGAAGAGACTAAGACATCTTAGTCTTAATTTAAACAAATTAATTACTTATTAATATTGACAAACTAATTACCTATTACATTCTCTGAATTTGAAGTTTGTCTCTTAGGGAAGGGAGGACCTGAGTCTTTTCTAGTTTGAAAGGAACTATTAAGTTGCTATTTTTCATTTTCTTAATGCATATACAGATTTCCTAAATGTTGAAGACCTGAAAATATTTATGGTGAGTAACTCAGAACACTTTATGATTTATAGTCCTTCTTGCATAATAATAATCATTAACTTCATTTCAAAAAAAATGGAATGGTGTTGATTTCTTAGAAAGGGACATGTGTGGGTACATTTGGGTTGTGAGGCTAACTTAAAGAGGTTTTTTTTTTTTAATTTAATTTTTATTTTGTTGTTGTGCTATGTTAGTTGCCATATAGTACATCATTAGTTTTTGATGTAATGTTCCATGATTCATTGTTTGTGTAAAACACCCAGTGCCCCATGCAATTCATGCCCTCCTTAATACCCATCAAAAAAGCTGGTTTTGACATAGTAGGTAGGAAAGGTCAGTGGGGCCAGATTGGGTTAGTAGGTTGAGTTTTCTTTAATATGCAATTGGGAATCATTGAATGTTAGGGGAGGAGAATGGTCCAGCATGAAATGAGGGAGAAAGTGTGATATTTAATATTACCAATTAAAACAGTGAGGCCAGACTCCATTGCTCACCTCATGATTGACTTTAGGCACATTTTTGAGAATGCATTTCACCTGGAACTACTAATACAACCAATTTCATACTATTGTTATGAGAATTAACTTAACTTACCTGAAAGCACTTATAAGTTGAAAAAAAATATTGCAAACGAGTATGTTATTATAATCATTATAATGAAGAACATATCGCAAACAATATTTTGAGAAGACCACTTTAGTAATGACATCAGTTGGAATGGAAGGGAGAGACTTAATGGGCTGGGAGACTATAGGATGTTTTCCTCTTTGTTCTAAGAATTCTTCAAGCCTCTGTCACAGTTAATGTTTGCTGAGTGGGAGGGGAGAGGACTTTCTATATAGAGTATTGCTTCTCACTCTTTAATATGCATACACATCACCTAGAAATATAGTTGATAGTGCAGATTTTGATGAAGAAGTTTGGGGTAGGACCTGAGATTCTTCTCTTTTAACAAGCTCCCAGGTAATGCCAATGCTTTTCCTCCATTAAACATGCTTTATGTAGCATGGATTCAGAGGAAGTTGTACAGGACGAAGCCCCAGAGGTAGTGCAGATTCCAGGTGACAGCTTGCTTTGCTTCCAGTTTTGGTCAATTCCAGAGAGTGTAAAAAAAAATCAGATGTCTCTCACTGCCCAGAGTTTCCACGCTATGCACGTCAAACATTAAAGGTTATATTCTATTCTAAGGGCGTCTCTCTCTTTCCTTACCTTGAATTATATTTAAAAGTCTTTTCCAATTATCCTATCCCCTTCAAATAGAGTCAAGGAAAAAATATCTTCCTATTAGAGAAGGAAAGTAAATGGGAACTAGGGTAATCTAGGGAGGGAAACGAAACAACAGAGACTTTGGACACAGAAACAAACTGAGGGACTTGGAGGGAGGGGGGTGGAGGGATGGGAGAGCCTGGTGGTTGGTACTGGGGACACCTAAAGCGTGGAGCACTGGGTGTGGGGAATGGGGAATGAATCTTGGAAAAGAAAATGAAAAAAAAAATAAAATAAAAAGTACTAAACACAAAGGAAAAAAAATGCTCTTACATAATAAATAAAAATTAAATTTCTTCTACCTCCTAGAAGTTTAATTATGGGAACACATCCTTAATATTGACAAAATAATTACTTACTAAGTTTTCTGAGTTCGAAGTTTACCACTTAAAGCAAAAAAATGTGACTTTCAAAGCCACGACTAACATAATGAACCATAAAAATTGATAGCATTATTTCTCTCTCTAGATTTCAGAACTTACCTTTGAAAGAAGAATATGTCACTGAAAAATGGATTATACTGAGTTTAAAATATGAGTGCTTATTCCTTCTTATTTTGCTTTGAATGTAAATCATCACAAAGTAAATGGCTTGATTGTATACAGACTTATAGTTCAAAGAGTTCAATAGTTAAAGTATATGTTGAGCGTAGGGTGACTGAAATATGACAGATATATGGAATAATCATCTATCTAGCATCTCTGGAAAATAGTAAAGACTTTGTTTTAATTTTCATGCAACTAAACTAAAACATTGTCTTTGTATTAAACAACATTATTTGAGGGAATTAAGAACATGTTCCCGTTTTAGTTTCAGTTCACATTGTTTAGTTGGATGTTTTCTTTTCCCTTTAAAATATCTTGCAGAGTATTTCAAAGTTGAAGGTGGCTGGATGAATCTCTTCAGGATAACTTAGCCTATATTTCCAGAGGTTCTAGACCTCACTAAGGATTTTGTTAGAGTGTTTAATTGAAACAATTGAAACAATTGTTAGGTTGTTTAATTTTGAATAAGTAGATAATCCATGCATACGTTAAAAATGTAAAAATATACAAAAAGATGTTAAGTGGAAAATAAATCTCCCTCTTGATCAGGTTACTCTATATCCCAATGTCAAAGCAAAAATTGCATCAGATAACATTAAACAGGCAAAGAAGACTTTATTCAAGGCTATTGTAATTGGGAAAGATGCTAAAACTCTGAGCTCCACTAGACAAAAAAGGGAGGGAATTGGGGAGTAGGAGGGCTTTTAAGTTCAGGGCTGAGCAAATCACAGGATACCTGTGTTTGCTAATTGGCCTTACCCAAGAGAAAATTAAACTTTCTTTTTTTTTTTTTTAAGATTTTATTTTTTTTATCTGACAGAAACGCAGTGAGAGAGGGAACACAAGCAGGGGGAGTGAGAGAGGGAGACACAGGTCTTCTACGGAGCAGGGAGCCTGATGCGGGGCTGAATTCCCAGGACTCCAGGTCCATGACCTGAGCTGAAGGCAGACACTTAGCGACTGAGCCACCCAGTTGCCCCTAAATGTTTTCTTTATGACAGGAGGTAGTTTTATAACTTGGAGCAAGTCACCTCCCTAGGTGTTAGTGTCCTGCCTTTCCATAGAAACTAGGAGATAAGGGGTGTCTTCCTTGGTGGTTACATTTCAAAGAGATGGCTCCTAAGTCCTCAAGAAAGATAGTTCTGGGTTATAAAACAGGCAAAGGACTTTTTAAAAGATTTATATCTCAAAGGGATAAGGAATTTACAAGTATAAATTTTCTAAAGTAAACGCTTTAAGAAAAAGGTGGCCAGGAGTCTAGAGTCGGGAATTAGCCTGTCTAAGGTGTAGTCAAGCTAAGAGAAAGATAAGGCCTTCTCAGTCATCATATACCCTCCCTGAAGGCAACTGCTGTCAGATTCTTGGATGTTTTTCCAGAGATAACCTATGCCTTTTGAATGTAGATGCATTTTACAGTTTTCAATATTCTTTAACTTGCTTTTTTTTTAACTTTATATCTTGAAGACCAGTATTATTATAAACAATATGTTGTTAATTATAAATCTTACTCTATCTTATAGATATACCAAACTATTTAAATTGTTCTTAATTGATAGACATCGAGGCTGTTTTTAGGCATTTGCTATAAACAACAGTCTGTACATTGGAACATGCTTTGTTTTTTACACAAGAGAATATTTACAGAATAAATTGCTAGAAATGGTATTGCTGAGTCAAAAAGGATATATTTCAAATTTTGTCACCTGTTACCAAATTGTCTTCCCTATATTATACCAATTTTGGTTTACATCAACCTTTGCAAACACAGCATGTCATCAAAACTTTCTGATTTTTGCCAATGTGGTAAGTGAAGAATATTGACTTCTAACTTTGAATTTGCAGTTTCTATTATGAGCGCTCATCCTGTCAATAAACACTCAAACTCTACAATGGATTTATTGTTAACTGCCAGGTAGAAATAGTTTGCTATGATTTAAGTGTCCAAATTGTATTATAAAAAATGTCAAAAATTATAAAGGGTTAAAGGTGTTTTTCCTTTTATAAAACCTTCAAAAGACATAAGGCAAGGGACAATCTTGGAAAGGGAAAGCTTCATGCTTTTGCCTTTTCTAGTCTCTAAGCTTCTCATGATGTTTCGGATTCAAGCTATACTGATATTTTCTCTTTCAATGTTCTGATTCTTGCCTATATAATCAATAAGATCATGAGTTTAAAAAATTCGAAAAAAAAGGGAGATTTTGAAGAAAATAATTATCAGAAAATCTACCACCCATTTCCTCTGGATCATCTAGAAAGAATAAGACAAGGGGGTAGGTAAGAAGCAATACTGAAGCAAGGTAAGAAGCAATACTGAAGCAAGGTTGCACTGAGTTCATTTCCCTCTACAAATGTTATCTCATTTAATCTCCAATGTAACTTTTAAGATAGGTGATGCCATGTTCATATTACATATATATATAACCTGAAGTCAAAGGAGGGAAGCAGTTGGGTAAGGTTACTCAGTTAGGGAATGAAACTGGAATTGAATCCCTTTTTCATGTTACTGCAAAGCCCTCCTCTTTCACATGACACATTTTCTCTGCCTACATCATGTTATATAGGAAGGGTTTGTCAGTTTATTTTAGCTGTATCCCATCTCAACTCAGAAAGGCCCTTCTGGCTTTTCCTATGGTGATACACATATAGACATTCTGAAAATTCAATGTTGGTATATATGAAAAAGTGAATAGTGTTTTAATGGATTATTTTGAATAGGTAAGAAAAAAGTGTAGACACATGTGACTCACTGACAGAAAAACTTTTTTGTTGACATTAAAGTTGTAATTACTTTTTTACCCAAATTTCCCAGAGGAATTTCAGTAAAAGATATCCACAAGATTCTGTCCTGGCAAAGCAGCCTGTTGATTAATGGAAGTATTTTTTCCCCCCATAAGACATTTTAGCATTACATGGGGGGAAGGATGACCCAGCTTCGTTTCTTTAGGAAATGATTTATTCAGAATGTTAATAAAGGTTACATGAAATAGATTGGTATAATTGTATGAATGTGAAAAATGATAAGGTAAAAAAAATATAGAAAGACTGACTTCTTGAGACTTTAATATCATGACAAACACTGCAGTCTTTAAGAGGAATTTTGGAATGGTGAGTTTCCAGATCACATTTGACCTAGAACTCCCTTTCATGAACATCCTATGAGACTGATGGGCAGGAAGAGTCGGATAGAAAACACTGGTATAGAAACAGCAGTTGATGAATAAAAATTGCAGATAACAGCATAAGTACCAAGATATGGCCCAGTTTATACTATGACCTTTAGGTTTATTGGCTTCTGAAATCTAGAGTGCCTGCAGATTTTTCAGGCACTACTGGCCTGATTTATTCCCCCAGTCTTCAACTCACTCCCCCAGTCTTCAACTCACAACTCATTCTCAGCTTTGTTACTGCTGTTGGATGGTCAGTATTCTCTCTGCTATCCTTAATGCTATAAAATGGCAAAGCTTGCGATCATCAATTGTTATATTTGCGTGTTGGCCCCTGAAACCCTACTTTATGGTGTGATAAAGGAACAAATTTCTTCTAAAGGATTGTTATATTTTCACCTGGTAAAGTTACTGAAATGTCACTATGACAAAGACTGTTTCATCTTAATGGATGTGCCTCTTTTTTTCTCAATTCCCACAAAATATTTTATTCTGAAGCACTACAAGTAAATGATGGTTGGTTAGCAGTATTTTTGCAGTGCACCACCCATACCTCCTCTTAGGATGAAATACTCATTCTCCAAATTACCATGTGTGTTTGCTATGAACTGTTCACAGCTGAGTGCCTTACCAACAACTGCCCTCAGCAACAGGGAGCAGCCTCTCCCAAGGAAACAACCAGTAATGCAGGATAAAAGGCCAGGCCTCTATCTTAATTCTGGCTCCAAAAAGCTAGTCTACCTTCACATCTCCCTGTGAATTCAGCTGGATCCTTTACTGCAAATTCATTGTGATTTAACCTCTCCCTCTGCTCACTGTGGCTTTGTGCATTCTTCTCAAAGGTGTTAGTCTCAAGATCCCTGCTCTTTAACCTTCTTGTACACACCTTTGCATCTCATTCAGTGTTTCCTGATGAATCTGACTTAGGCCATAGTATTTTTGAGAAGAATGTAGGCCTGCATGGTATCCATAAGATGGAAAAGAATGGACCTTGTAAAGTTGAGTTTGTACCTACCTGAGGTTACTGAGGCAAATATCTGTAATCAAAACATGTAAAAGTGATTCACATCCATCTAAAGTGTGGCAACCAAAATACCTTTGTAGGAGGAATTTACTCCTTGCAGAAAACAAAGACTTCCTACTTCTCTGAGTCTAGGGAGATGGCAGAGAAAATGAAACATTATAATTCACATAGAATCTTGACGTTTTCTAGGGAACTAGACTTGGTTCATATGGCCAGGTTTTTTGAACCATTGCACCCCAAATACCCAGCCAAAGTCAGATGTGGAGAGGAAGGAGGTGAAGCCAGCTTGACTCCATTAATGTAGCTACATCTTTAAATGAAAAAGTTGGACTTCTTAGAATCTACCAAATTCTTTACCCATCAAGAGTCTAAGTCAAGAGTCTACAAATCCAGAGAGAATCCACTAGTTTCTGGAAACTGTACAGTTATGTAGGGAAGGGCCAAGCTTGAGGAAAGTAGGTAATTTTCGTGATAGGGGAGTGAATGAAGAAGAGTTGAAGGCAGGGAATGGGATTGCTTGGCTTCAGATAGTAATGGCTACATCATAATAATTATCTCCTCTCCCTCCTTCTCCTCTGCTCTCATTTATTGGATATTATTATGTGTCAGACACTAGGTTTATTTTTAGCTGGTCCTGAGAGGTAGGCATTTTATCCCCATTTTAAAAATGAAAAAGCTGTGTTCAGAAAAATCAGGCAAACTGCCCAAAGTCTAGCACGCTCTAAACCACATTCTTTCCATTATCTTTATGATGGAGAGTGTGTTTTGTTCCTCTTTGTAGCAAGAGAATAAACTATTATTTATACTGACAAGGTTTCAGTTCTTTAATCCAACAGATTGTAAAACATTTTCAGTGTACCAGTTAGGTTGAATTTTGCCTGATGTATTGATGAGTAGATGATTTCATATTTGGAGGTATAACTAAGAAGCATTAAAATGCAATAAAAAGTTCAAAGGGAATTCACAAAACTAATAAACTTTTTTTTTTCCCCTTTTGGAGTAACTAAACATCTTTGAAAGAAAAATGCAAATTTTCCCTGAATGCATTGACTTGTAAGTGAAAAAAAAAAAGGTACCATAATTATACAATTAAATCTATTGAAAATAGCATTTGTCAAGTTGATAATTGAAGATTAGGTAAATTAAGTAGGTTACTGTAGTTGTTGAGTTTATTATTGGTAATTCTCTTCAGAGTTTAAAGAAGTTTGGAAAACTCAGAATTACTCTGAAAAGTCTTCTGTTTCTCTGGGGTCAGAGTATAACAACCATGGGAATAGAAAGAAAACTCTAGTATTATCTCATCTCTGTATCATTTCTAGAGAGAAAGAGAGGTTTGTACCTAAAGAGGAAGAATGAGGAAAGTAGAAATATAAGGAATTTAATTTCTGTTCCCTTGGAATAGAACAATGAAACCAATCTGAATTTAAGAAAAAGTTTTAAAAATAATTCAGGTTCACAAATATCCAGTCTAAGATGAGGTTGGAATTGTAAATTAATGTCTTTACTTTAGGCTTAAGTGTTTTATAGAAGTACTTATGTTAAATATTTAATGCTATTTGTGAATTAGGTAGTCAACTCAGCAAAATGAAATCAAGGAAATGAAGACATTTATGAATAAATCACCAATTTTTAAGTAACGGGTTTACCTCGACTTCAAAGTGATGAGATAAGTGTAATCTCAAAAGTATAAGGAGATGTAAGAATTCAACAGGATTGTTAATATTGTGTGTGGTATCCATTTTGAAATACGTTGAAGTAAGGGGCATCTTGGCAATGTAACAGAATATTAATGAAAATAGACTGGGAAAAATCAGCAAAATATGTTTTAGTGAAACATATTCTTCATTTCTACATTTTAAAATGTATACACACAATAAGTGCAATACAAAGAAACTCATTTTAGAATAGATGTTTCTGAAAATACTAGTCAAAATTTTGTTTATTGTATTTATTTATTTTTGTTTATTATATTTTAAATGCACTAATGGAGAGGCTAATCAAAGGAAACCAATAGGGATCCTTTAGTAAAATAAAAAATTTGAGATGTGAAAATTACTTACTGAATTTACAGTTTATCTTTTGACATATAAATTAACTTAAAATGAGCCAGACTGCTTTATTATGATAATCTGTCAAAATTTGAAAAGATTAATGTATGCACAAGTGAGGAAATACTTTATTTTGTACATTAAATTTGCGGTGGCACCTTTTTGTTGAATTAAAAGCTAAATTTGTTTTTTTGTTTGTTACTTTGTTTTTAAGATTTTATTTATTTATTTGACAGAGGAACACAATGAGAGAGGGAACAATCAGGGGGAGTGCAAGAGGGAGAAGCAGGCCTTCCGCCCCAAGCAAGGGAGTCCGATGCAGGGCTCCATCCCAGGACCCTGGGATCATGACCTGAGCCAAAGTCAGTCACTTAACTACTGAGCCACCCAGGTGCCCCTTAAAGCTAAATTAGAGTGCCCATTTAAAGTAGTTTATTTGGTTTTGAGGGAAAAAATGTGAAGAAATCGTGCTATCAGATATTTACATACAAACATATAAAAGGCATTTTTTTCCTCAGTAATAAGCATTTCCTTGTGATAAGGTTAATTTTTCTTGTTTACTATAGTAACAATGATTGCCCTACTACAGCTGACATTTTCTGAAACATGCTTATTTCAGCAGTTATGCCTTGCAAATGCAGTTGTTTGGCAATACAACTAATTATTCATTGACTAATGGTTCAAAAAATTGAATGACTTGTTTTTTAACAATCCCTCATTCAGTTTCAAGCCTATAGAGTCATAGTTAGTCAGTAGATTACTCTCAGATGTAAGCACTAACAAGAGACAAGATGGAGAATTCCATGGCATGAAAACTTGAAGAACTAAATTGAACATCAGGCACTGATTTTTCATATATTTACATTTCTTTATTCTTGAGTAATAAAAATCTATGTCACATTTAATTATTGAGTACTTTTATTATTGTGCTGCATTTTTAAATTTTATTAACTTTAATTTATTATTAATTCATTTGGATAGAATGGCAGAAAAACAAGAAATGCCACTTTTCTCATTTATCAGAATTTGTGAGTACTGGCATGTAATTTTATTCCAAAAGAGACAATGGCTCAGAGTATAATATTGGATATTATGTATGCAAATACTTAAATAATACAAATATCTTTCTCAAACAGCTTTCATTTTTAAGAGATGATATGTAGCTTACTTTTTAAAGAAGTAATTAATCAAAATCTACCTTCATAGCCCATTGCAAAAGCAGGCTATGAGTACTGAGTGCATAAGTCTGTGGTAGCAGACATGAACTCCTCTCACAAAATCAAAAGAAGCACAAGGCCTTCAGAGAGAAAAGGGCTCTTACATAATGAATGGTGTGAAGATTTAGACATGTAAAGAATTCTGACTTTTCTAAATTTTCCCTCTGGAATTTCACATTGTTTCCAGAACAGCTCTGTGAGATGGTTAAGGCAGCTTCTTTTAAGGCTATTTTACATATTTCTCTTCCATTTCTCATCATTTGCCATGTTTATGGCCATAATCTTGGCTTGGGACTGTATTACTTAGCACACTGCCTGGGGGAATGTGCTCTCTTCTAGAGCTCCTGCCTCTGATCTAGCTCCATGGCCAACTGCTATAAAAGTCATCTTAATCCAGGGCATTGGGATAGCATTCCTTTTCTTCCAAAGTATTTACTAATCTCACCCTATCTGTATTTTTGCAAAGTTCTTTATGTGACTTTAACATGTACCTGATTTTCTAAGTGGCTTAAAGTTTTCAAAATTCGTTAGATCCACTTGGTGGTCTGTGTAAATGAGGCCAAGAAAAGAAAAATAGGAAAGTAATGCTCTAAGAAAAAAACAAATTATTATGAGAACATTTCATATTTGATGAAAAGCTTGCCAGTATGCTTCTCGTTAGGGAAAGTGAGAAGTAAAATGTTCAATAATGAAATGATTGTGGCTTTCTAAAATGTTGACTGACAGTTTCTGACCTGCTAATGAAATAGGCATAATATTTTAATGAATTGTAACTGATAAAATGAGAAAAATGAGACCCAGAGTTAAACTAAATGGAACAGATTACATGGGAGATAGAGTTAAATTTCTCATAAAAGATATCTGATGACAAAGTAATTACCAAATAATTATGTAGTAAATTATATTTTTTATCTCTACCAGTGGGAAAATCCTCTTTATTTGCTGATTCGCTTTAAACTTTGTTAAATAAACTTTAAGTAAAATTAATCAGCCTGTCAAAAACAGATTTCAGAAAAATTTAAATTAATATGATGTACTAGAAGAATGCGGATGATTTTATTAATCATCCTAATCTACTTTTATGTTTCAACTTCCCCCAAGTTACTTTGGTTACTGACATAATTTTGTAATTTGACCACATAAGGATATTGATCTGTCAATGCTATAGCCAAGAATTTTGCATTTCCAAAGCTCAGGAATCTCTCTTTCTCTCTCTCACATACACGCATCTTGTACATTAAATAAATTTTTACAAAATTTCAAAATCATGGAAGAGTGAACCTGATCAAATTTAATGTTAGGATCAGTCAGTACTTCAACGATAATGTATATTCACCAGGATCCTTGCTTTCATTCCTCCTTATTTTCCCAACTATAGCCACCCTTCAGGCATCCGTCACTTGATGAATCCAACTATTCATTTTCCTTGATTCTGTTCCCAGCCTTCAAAGTGTTATTGGACAAATCTCCACGCTAAGCCAATAAGCTCCACATAGGCCTTATGCTTTCTAGATCCACTGGGGCTCGCACATGCTTCTTCACCATCTCGTCACTTTTTCTTGTCATGTTCTCTGCAATCAACTTTGCTGGGTTTTCCAAAACTTATTCCTCTTATCAATAATGTACTTTACCCTCCCAATGCTGCCAAGAAGAAAATATGGCCACCAGACAGGACTAGTTCCCACCTTTGCTTCTGGACCTGCATAACATCATACATTCTGGTCTCCTTCTCTCCTGTTGAGAGAACAGTTGATTGTCCTTTCCTAGTTTAATCATTCCACTCTTACTCAGTGTAGTAAACAGAATAATGGTCCCCTCAAAATGTCAACATCTTAATCTCTGGCCCTTGTAAATATTTTCCTTTACATGGCAAAAGAGACTTTGCAGATGTGATTAAGTATAAGATCATGAGATAAGGAGATTATCCTGGATTATCTGAGTTGGCCTAATTACCTCACAAAATCCTTGTAAAAGAGAAATGCAAGGTCAGAGTGAGAAGAGATATGAAGGTATATGACGGTGGAAGCTGAGATATGAAAGAGAGAGAAGGAAACGGAGAGGTTTGATGGTGCCATTGTGCTGGCTTTAAAGATGGAGGATGTGGCCACAAACCAAGAAATGCAGGTAGCCTCTAGAAGCTTGAAAAGGAAAGTAAATGGATTACTCCTGTAGCCTCCAAACAGGAGCACAGACCTACTGACGTCCTGGTATTTTTAGCCCTGTAAAACCCATTTTGGATTTCTGACCTCTAGAACTGTCAGATAATTTTTTGTTGTTGTAAGCTACCAAACTACAGCATCAGTAGGAAACTAATATACCAATATCTCAGTGTCCATCATTTATACAGAAATTTTTATCAGATTATCTTTTCTATTTTCTCTACCAAAATTTGCCTGTTCTTTTGGCTCTTTTCAGGTTGCAAAAAAGGAAGCCTTCCATTTACCTTTTGCTCAAACTATTGCACTTGTATGTCTCCTTCCTCTAAGCATAATTCTTATTAAAAAATAGTTTATATCTTCTATGCCTACCCTTCAAACCTTGGTAATCTTGTCTCTGACTCCTGCCTTTCCCTGAATGGATTTCCAACCTCCATGGCAGTTTTTTCTTATTTGACAAATTTAACCAAGCTTTTTCCTCACCTGAGGGATTTGCAGTTTTTGACAGTATTTGCCTATTCTCTCATGGCTTCTAGTTATCGTTTTGATTAATCTATCTGGGATTCTTCACAGGCTTTTCCCCCCTCTCTATCCTCTGGCCACTATTTATGTGTTGGTGGATGACTCAAGGTCTACTCTTTTCTCTTTCATTTTTACTTTCCATATAAACTTTGAGTGATCTGATCTACTTTCATGGTTTTCATTACCAGGTACCAGTGGACAACTTCTAATCAGTGAGTCTCAACTTCACTCTTGAATTTCAGATACATTTATCTACTAAACATGTCTGCCTCTCTGTTTTCCAGGCACCCCATTATTTAAACCCAGAGAGATTCTTCTCATGTCACTGTCTCATAGAAGCAATGAGGAGTCACCCTTAACTCCTCCATCCTACTGACTTTTCTTTCTACTTTGCTCAGTTGAGTTTGTTTCATTAATACCAAACACATTAATCTTTGTACCCCACAATGCCTCTACCACTTGAAAGTTCAACTCATCTTTTCCCTGGAAGATTTAAAAGCCTCCTAATTGGCCCTTATACCACAAATGTTCCTCTCCTCCAAACCTGTCCTTACCCTGCCACCAGCATGACATTCCTAAAGCTAAATCTGATTATGTCTCTGCCTTGTTTAACAATTTCTTCTACGTTTAAGTTGCCACAGATAAAGTATACATTTCTTAACATTGCCTCTAAGTGCTCATTTCAGCAGCATATATACTAAAATTGAAACAATACAGAGAAGATTAGCATAGCCCCTGTGCAAGGATAACATTGCCTCTGAGATCTGTTCCAGTCTTCTGGCTGATTCCCCATCTTTCTCCTCTCCACAGCAGATACTCTGTGCTCCAAACACAGAGCAGCAGCTCCTTATTCGCTAGATCTGCCTGATCCTTTCTTGACTGCATGTCTTTGCACACATTCTTCCTAAAATTTGCTTCCTTTTTTATCTGACAAAATTAGCCAATTTGTTAAGCTCTTTGAATCTTTTCTCAAGTAGCCAGGACCAGTCAATAAATGTATGTTTCTAGATCACTCTGTTCCTGTCTATGTTATAGCACTTGCATTACATTGTAATCATTAGTTTTTGTATTCTGGCTGGTCTTTGAATTCTTTAAGGGCAGGCTGTGTCTTCTTCATATTTATATACATGGTACCTAGCACTATTTGACACATGGGAAACATTAAGTAAATGTAGCATGGATCAATGATATCATAAATTGGTGTGAACAAAAGGTCACATAATGATTTTTCTGAAAAACAACACTCAAAAGGTCTTTAAGTAAACTAGATGAAGCTGTGAAAGAATTGATTATGAAAGTAAACATATTCTGGCTGATGTGGCAGTGGAGATAACAGTTCAAAGACTTGACATTCCTTTAGAGGAATACCATTTATTTTCCTGTAGATGTGGTACACAGATGAATAGGATGCCATCTGGGTTCTCAAAAGATTCTAATCTGCAAGGAAAAACAGTCATGTAAAGAGTTTGGTGGAATAAGAGACTGCAAAAGTTATGCTAGATGTGTATACTGGATTCTAGCATATAAAGAGAAGGTGGTGAGTTCTTTATGGGGTTAATTAAAGCTTCTTAGAGAAAGTAATTAAATCAAACAAAAAGTGCAACATTTTTGAGGAAATAAAGCAAATATTGCTACCATAAATTTTAAAATCTAAAATGGGCAATGCATGAAGGTGAATTAGTTTTTCTGTTCTTGTTATAAGCCAGTAGAACATGCGTCATATTCATGTCTTTTTATACAAATTCAAAAAGCTGTATTCTGATTGGAAATTTAATTTATTACAAACTGGTCTGTATCATTGATTTTGTGAAGGAACCATACTGAAATTGTGCTTGGCTGGAGGAGAAATTGAAATCTTTCAGTACAAACTCTGATCTATTATGGTGGGAAAAGATCAAAACATTTAGTCAGGTGAAGTGATAGAGCCCCGTTGGGCCTGGCATCATATTATAGGAAGTTTAGACTTTATTTTTATTCCCACATTCTTTTGGGATATGATCAAAGGCATTTAGATCTCTCAGGACACATAGTTTGAAACTGACAGTCACCTCAGTGAAAAGATTCTGAAGAGTCTATGGGGACATTATCAGAAAACTGTCAATTATTATTGTAAATTTAATAAATATCCCTGATAAAAATCATTAAAACTTATACATATAATTAATTTAAAAATTTTACTTTGTAGTTATTGAGTCCCATTGAAGATTGAAGAAAACTTATTTACATGCTAACAGTGTTTTTAAATATTTTTTGTTGTAATTTTGCTACACAATAGGACTAAGATGTTTACATGCATATTATATTGATTATTTTTCCTAGGATACATCTGCCTAAGGAAAAAAGTAATCATTACACTTAATGAAAATCAGATATTTTTGACTTTACTGACTTTACTGTATCTGGAGAGGACAAATTCCCAAAACCTATTGGTCTGCTTTGTGTTTTGGCTGTTCTTAGGTTTTTGTAAGTTCAAATTAATTTTATGATCAGTTGGTGAAATTTCTTTGAAATTATGTAAGGTTTTATTGAAATTGCAATTAATCTATAGATTAAGGAGAATTGAAATTTTGTGTCATTGATGAATATGATATACATCTCTATTTGACTCCTATTTGTCTCAATAAGGGTTTAGGTTTGTCTACAGAAAGGTATAACATTTTTGTTAAATTTATTCCTAGGTATCTATTTTTATTATTGTAATTATTACTGTAAATGATATTTTGACCTACTTCAATTCTCTCTTAGTCACATTATCTTGGCCAAAAGGCTGAGAAGCAATCACTTCTACCTTAGAAAAGGCTATCTAAGAATTTTCCTATGATCATTATTTTTAATTGCAAGGATGACTGGAACTATCTATTTATTGACCAGAGAAAGTATAAATAAATTGTGCTTTATCTATACAATGCAGTATGGTGCATAAGTTAAATTTGAATGAAAACATATACATATAATACAAATAAAACTTAGACAGAAAATGCTACTTAAAAAATTCAGAGAGCTATATGTAACATATAATTTTTATAAGCTTTAAAATAAGCAAAGTGAATATATGTTTTAGCACTATTCACATACATGGTGAGTGTTTTAAAAAATAAAATAACAATAATAACAATTATCTTGGGGTGGTAAAATGAGAATAGGATTAGGAAAAAAAAGAAAAACTTCAAATGAGGAGACAATATTCTAGCTTTTAATTTGGATGGTGGTTCATGTGTGTTCATTTTATTATTATACTTCATTAGTTACATATATTCTCTTGTATGCCTCAAATGTTAGAGGTTGCTTTTTAAGTAAGAGGCATAAAATAGCTCAATGACTTTTAAAAATGGTTAAGAATTCACAAATAAATAACAGATAACTAAGAATTACCGTAAATCCTTTAACTACTAACTTGTAATCCTCTTACACAAGGCCTGTGAACACCAAATCCTTGGAAAGAAGCTTTGTATGTAGCCTTAGACATAACGGGAAATATATTTTCTTAATACATTAAAGTGACTCTGATTGAAAAACATGATAATCTTGGGTGGCTTAGTTGTTTAAGCGACTGCCTTCGGCTCAGGTCATGATCCTGGAGACCCAGGTTCAAGTCCCACATCGGGTTCCCTGCTCAGCGGGAAGCCTGCTTCTCCCTCTCTCACTCCCCCTGTTTGTGTTCCCTCTCTGGCTATGTTTCTCTCTGTCAAATAAATAAAATCTTTTAAAAAAATATGATAATCTTGGAATAAATAAAATGTCAGTATATCATTAGAATATTGGTGTTATAAAACAACTTTCTTCAGGTCTTTACAAAACTATCATCTATTCAACAAGGCCTACACTGACTATCTTATTTTTGCAAACTGCTCTCCACATACCTTAACCCTGGTTTTCTTTTTCTTTCTTCCTATTTATAGCATTTTTAAAAAAAAGATTTTATTTATTTGACACCTCAAAAGTAGATTTTCCAAACACCATCATGCCTTCAAATGGCACCCATTTGACTACAGCCTCATAAGAGACACTTAACTCAAATCATCCAGGTTAGTTGCCGGTGAATATTTGATTCTCAGAAACTATGAGAGGTAATAAATGTTTATTTTTTTAAGCCAGGAAATTATGATTTAAAAACAAATCACAAATATGATAATTAAATCCTTTGTTGAAACCCTAGAAAGATATAAAGTTTTAATCAGAAAAATATTCAGTTTAACAATGGGGCTTTGTTCTTGTAGCCTCAGCTTAGCCCAAAGGTAGAAAACATCTTCAAGATGCCTCTGAGTGTGGCTTTTATCTAACAAAATGAACCCCTATATGATTCATAAGGGACCAAAGAAATTTTAAGAGAATTATACAGACTAAAACACTGCTAGCTTGACTGGAAAGGGTCAGAAATAGTGCAGAATAAAAAGAAGTTGGATCTCCATTTTACATACAGGAAACAAACTGATAAAATTACTCAGCTGTAAATGCAGGTTACATTGCCTGACAAAGAAAGAAGGACTGGAGGGGCCGAATTAAGGGCCCAGAGTGTAGAGCAAAGAACCATGACCTGGCTTTTAAATCTTAATGTTATAACTAGCAACATGTGCCTTGTGGGATTTCAGAATTGCTGAGGACAAATGACTCCTATAAACCTCCCATTGTCTTTTTCAGTAGGAGAGTTTATAGTCTATACCTTTGTTTATACCAAATCAACTGTTGAGCTCCGACCATGTGTCATATATTATAATATTTAATCCTTACAATCCCATAGCTCCATACTAAGAAATGGAGAAAAGGAGGAAAATGGGACATGAAGAACTTTGATTCTACTAGTTGCTCTCAGGAGTTTGAACTAATACCATTAGAGTCCAAAAACTGTGTTCAGTGAATATCATCAGTTCACTAGGCTATCCTGTCTTCGATTTCAGGCCTAACATCCTGAAGTAAAACCAAGAAAGATTTCTGGGACATACATGCTGACTTATATTCTGAAGATGTCTTTGTCTTTGGCATGGTCTGAAGGACAAATTTTGACGTTTTTTTTAAGTAGGCTGCATGCCCATTGTGGGGCCCAACATGGAGCTTGAACTCAAGACCCTGAGATCAAGACCTGAGTTGAGATCAAGAGTTGGACTCTCAACAAACTGAGTAACCCAGGTACTCCAGATTTTGACTTTTAAATAGAATGCCTTTGTTGAAACCTCTGAAAAGTTTACCTTATAATACTTGTTACTATTTTACAAATATATATATATTTATTTTAATATTACATATAATTGATGACAAAAATAATCCTCATGGGTCAATTAACTATGAATTAATTTCTCATTTTATATATAAAAAATGGAACAAAAACAGGGTATATAATAAACCCCACAGGGAAAAAGGAAATCTGTGTGACATGTAGTTACCACTAGTCTGTAAGCAATTCTGGAATCCCACTGAACAGACATGGTAAGAACTTTTACTCTGAGGTGGCAGAGGTTCCTTGATTAAGTATTTTGTTCTGCTCTGGAAGACTTGCTGTATCTATTGTTCTCCCTATTATTTTTCTGCTTTTCTATTAACTTGGTTCATCTGAAATAGGAATTGAAAAACTATGCTCAATAAAAAGTTTTCTCAATTAATTTTTTCCCTATAACTTTGAAGGTCTAGGCATTTTATTGTTTGTTTATTTAAGTCTAGAACAATCCAAGGTAGTCTATAGTCCAAGCTTATAAGTATCCCTTTGAAAATGCAATAGACTTCTGATGTATTTGTTTCCAGTCAGTTCCATGAGTTATGATTTTGGAGTCTTCTTTACTTTTTTGTTTTGTTTTGTTTTTTTATTCCATGCAACTCTCCCGAATATTGGAAGCTAACTTAAAGTTCTCTGGAACATATATGTCAGCTATACCTATAATCTGATGTTTTCTTTATTTCTTTTTATTTAGTAGAAAAGCCATACTAGTTTTGGTGTCTCAAAGTCAATTTTATTCCATTTGCTTATTGTCAGAATCTGAAAACTCAGTTTCTCCAATCATGCAAAGCCCAAATTTCTGGTTATAAACTGGCTAATTCATCCTGTGCTAATCACTTGCTCATAATATATTATGAAACACAGCCAATACCAATTAATATACATCCTTTCCCTGGAACTACTGTTGGTTCACAAATTAACTCCTTGTATGCAAAGGGCAAGAAGAGACCAAAGAAAGAGGCAGAGCACTACAGATTGGTAGGTGACAGTTTTAAGAAGAAAGGAAACTTGCATACAAGTCTTGTCTTCAGTAGCTACAAAATGACCAGGTCTCCTCACCTTCTTGGGAGAATCTTAAAAGTTTATAGAGGCCTAAATTGGGTTCAGTCACATAAATCATGAAGTTGGCTTCAACAACACCTAACTCTCAAGGCTATGTCCTTGCAATAGCTCCCACTGTGGCAACAGTGGGCAGAATGTATATTCCAAGGACAGGGAAGGGGTTGAGGAGCCTCAGTTGTTCAGGTATAACTCAAGGTCAGCTGGAGATCATGTCCTCTCCATGACCTCCTCTAACAATTACAAGTTAAGTAATACATGGTCTTTCTTCTACTTTATTAACATTAACAAATATAGATCCTATACCTGATCACATAATCATATCTCCATCTTTGCTGCTGATATCGAGTCCCTTGCCTTGTGGCCATAGTCCAATAATGTCAAATATTTTAAGCTTTGTTACACTAGACACACATTTCATGCTGTATCTGTTGGATTAAATAATGTTAACTGCCACAGCAGACAAACTCCAGAATCTCAGTGGTTCAACAGAACCATTTTTTTTCTTACTCTTATTTCTTTTCCAATATGCCAGATGACAGAGAAGATGACTCTGTCAGGTCATTCAGGGACCCAGGTTGTGTGAGGAGCCATGGTTTAGTAAGCAGCTATAGGAAGAGAAGAGAGAGGTAGAGGGGGTGTCCTCATCTCAAGAGCTCAGCTGAGAAGTAATGTATCACTTTCATTCAGTCCACTGACTGTAACTAGTCACAAGGCTCCAACCTAAGTGTAGGGGAGTCCGAGAAAAATTGAGAAGCACATAGAATAATAAGAATGTAGATGAGACCAACTTTTAGGTCCTCTTAGCTCCAAATTTTTATGAATCTGTGCTTAAACAAAATCTATGCTTTAACAGTTTCCTTATAGAGCATATCTTCAGAATATTAGAGGAAACATGATCTGTCCAATAGATTGCCTATTCCATTTAAAACAAATATTTTATTTATTTATTTGAGAGAGAGAGAGGGCAGAATGAGCAAGAGAGAGAGAGCTAAGTAACAACTTATATAGTAGAGGTTTTATGAATTCAGAAACTAAAATTTCTTCATTCAAACTCTGGGTTGTGTTTATATTTTAATCAAAATTATTTATTTTGAAGAAACAGCAAAATTTATTATCACTGTTATAACAAAGGCTAATTTAAATCTTTGTTTTCATTTTCTAGTATTATGTTGATATAAAAGAACAGTTTTCTTTTGACACTTAAAATGTGATATTTTGTGTTTTCCTAAAGAATGGAAAAGTATTTTGTATTATCTAGCTGGCATCTTTAACTGTATTTAGTTTGTATTTCTTATGGTGATAAATTTTTTATTTTCGGTTTAGTTTAAAGGTCGGGATAAAAGGGGAAGGAATGGAAACTTGCCTTTAAACATTTATGCAACTTGTACAATTTGGGTTCTGAAACAGAGGGGCAATTTCCAGACTGATTGATTGTGTGTGGGGGGGTGCCTGTATGTGTCTGCGTGTATAACTGAAATATTACCTACAAGCAAAAAACATTCCATTCTAAATAAACTAGAACAAAATAAAATTGTAATAATTTCTTCTGGGAATCAGACACAATTATTTTTATTAATACTATTATTTATTTAGGTACATATTTTTTAAATATAGAAATTTATAAGTGTCTACTTTGTAATTTATATGGCAAATTGGAATGATTATTAAGGGAAGGCCCATGACAGCATGCTCATTGTTTACAGAATAAAGTCCAGATAACTCAGCAGGACATGTTCTGGCTTGTCTCCCTCTCCAACTCCATCTTCAGCTCTGGTCATATCCAGCCTTCTGGGCTAACATTACAAAAAGAACTTGCAGTTCCTCCAAATGTCACACTACATAGGAACTCCATAATATCTGCCTGACATTATTTTCAGTCTTTTTTTTCCTAAAGAAAATGTGTTTTACATTAAAGACGTTTACTTAGTTTATCGATATACATTTATTAGTATGATTACTTGGCTCAGACCATTTCCCCAAGTAGAATGTGAGCTCTGTGTTTTGAAGGACCCACTAAATTTGATCATCACTGTGTCACTGTGGCATTGTGGTTGTCACATGGTAGGTACTCAGTAATTGTCAAATGATCACAGGAATGAACTGTATTGTTATCTGTCTTTGAGTATGGAACAATGAAGAGCTGGAAATAAGATTATTATGGGAAAGTATAGTTGCCATTTTCTGATTTTAGTTTTTAGTTTTCTACTTTTTAAATAAATAAGAGAGACATTACTATTTATTAAGCATTCATTATATGTGAAATCAGTATTGCATCGTGTTTATACAGATGCATGAGGGTTTACTCTATCTTTTCTTTTGAGGAAATGACAATCCAAATAATGGCCAGGATTAAAAAAAAAAAAAAACATGAAAAATACACAAGATAAACATATTTTTCCAAAAACCGAATTTGTGTTACTGCCAAGACCCAGACCAATAAGTCTGAATAGTCATTTTTCCTGGATTTTTATTTCATTTTTGTTTGCCCCAGGACATTTTATGTTATCTGTTTGGAATGATTCACTCTAAAGACTAACTTGGAAACATAGTTTTATTTCCACTTCATTCAGTGAGTGAGAAATCTAGAAGATGTAGCTATGATGCAGAAGAAGGAAATAAAAGAAACACCTACTAGGAGAGTTTCATGGTATATTTACTCCTAATTCTAGATGGGCATCCTGCTGTGTCATATCCTTGCCATGTATCTCTTGTCTTTCTTACCCTTTACAGGATGGCAGGTTCAACTTAAGTACTCACTGTCGCCTTAGGGCCATTTTCTGAAACTATTTTGATTCTCTTGACTAAATATTCCTTTAGTGAACATGAAAAGAAATGTGGGCAAAAGGAGTGAGTAAAGATAAAGAAGACTTTGACCACTTTCCCGCAAGTAGGCCCATAACTGCAATAGGCAAAATTTGACCAAGAATTTACTGACCCTTTCTATTGCTGGATAGTATGATTCATTCAACCACAATTATTTTTTGAGTGCAAAAAATATTTTCCAGTACCAAATACTGGAATTGTTCTAGGGAATGGGGATGTAGCATGGTACAGACAATAATCCCTACCTTCATGAATCTTATGCTGTAGTGGAGGATTTTACTTTCTAGTGTCTATTCTAGACATGAGACCAAAGCCTTTTTGGAAAATTTACTTTCCATGCAGAATCCACTCCTTTTTGTGTTTTGAAGCAGATTTCTCTAATAGCCTAGCAGGCATACGAGGGTCTACAGAGTTTGGTCTCTACTTAACCTCTTTAACCTTGTTATTAGTTTTCTCAAAACAACATGGATTTATTATCTCACAGTTCTGTAGATCTGAAATTCCAGTTGGCTCAATTAGTTGCTCTGGGTTTCACAAGATAGAAATCAGAATGTTAATCATCCTAGGCTTTTCTCTGGAGGCTTTGGAAAAAATCCATTTCCAAGCTCATTCAGGTTGTTAGTTGAAGTCAGATCCATCATGGTTGTTGTAAATGGCAGGATTTCATTCTCTTTTATGGCTGAGCAATATAACAGCAATATATATGTATCTCACAACTTTATCAGTTCATTTATCAGTGAACACTTGGGCTGCTTCCATAGTTTGGCTATTGTAAATAATGCTGTAATAAACATAGGGTACATATATCTTTTCAAATTGGTGTTTACATATCCTTTGGATAAATACCCAGTAGTGGAATTACTGGATCATATGGTAATTCTATTTTTTATTGTTTAATGAATCTCCATAATGTTTTCCACAGTGACTTCTCTGGTTTGCATTCCCACTCACAGTGCACAAGAGTTCCTTTTTCTCCACATCCTCACCAACACTTGTTGTTTTCTTGTCGTTTTGATTTTAGCCATTCTGACAGATGTGAAGTGATAGCTCATTGTGATTTTGATATACATTTGCCTGATAATGAGTATTGTTGAGAATCTTTTCCTGTGTCTGTTAGCCATCTAGATGTCTTCCTTGGAGGAATGTCTATTCATGTCTTCTCTCCATTTTTAATTTTTTTTTTGTATTGTGTTGTATAAGTTCTTTATTTCAGATACTAACAATTTACTGGATATATCATTTGCAAATATTTTCTCCCATTCTGTAGGTTATCTTTTAGTTTTATGTTTCCTTTACTGTGTGGAAGCTTTTTATTTTGATGTAGTTCCAATAGTTTAGTTTTGCTTGTGTTTCCCTTGTGTTAGGGGAATTTTCTAGGAAAACGTTCCTACTGCTGATGTCAGAGAAATTGCTGTGTGATACCCTGGAGGATTATTATGGTTTCAGGTCTCATGTTTAGGTCTTTAATCCACTTTAAATTTTTGTGTATGGTATAAGAAAGTGGTCCAATTTCATTCTCTTGCATGTAGCTGTCCAGTTCTCACAACACCATTTGTTGAAGAGATTCTTTTATAATTATATGTTCTTGTCTCTTTTGTCATAGATTATTTCACCATAAAAATGTGGGTTTATTTCCAGACTCTGTTCTCTTCTGTTGATCTACATGATCTATTTTGGTGCCAGTACCATACTGTTTTGATTACTATGGCTTTGTAGTCTATCCTGAAATCTGGGATTATGACACATCCAGTTTTGTTCTTTTTCAATTTTTGGCTATTCAGGTTCTTTTGTGGACCCATACAAGTTTTAGGATTGTTTGTTCTAGTTCTGTGAAAATTGCTGTTGGTATTTAATGGGGATTAAATTAAATCTGTAGAGTGCTCTGGGTAGTATGGACATTTTAATAATATTTGTTCTTCCAACTCATGACCATGGAATATCTTTCCATTTTTGTTATTTTCAATTTCTCTCAATGTTTTGGAGCTTTCAGAGTATAGGCATTTACCCTCCTTACCTAAATTTATTCCTATGTATTTTATTATTTCTGGTACAATTGTAGATGGAATTGTTTTCTTAATTTCTCTGTTTGCTGCTACATTATTAACGTATAGAAATGCAAAAGATTTCTGTATGTTGATTTTGTATCCCGAAACCTCACTGAATTAATCTATAGTTCTAATAGAGTCTTTAGGGAGTCTTTAGGGTTTTCTATGACTAGTATCATGTCATTTGCAAATAGTGGAAGTTTTACTTCTTTTTTTTTAATAATAATTTATTTTATTTTTTCAGTATTCCAAGATTCATTGTTTATGCCCCACACCCAGTGCTCCATGCAATTCGTGCCCTCAATATCCACCACCAGGCTCACCTATCCCCCCATCCTCCTCCCTTCCAAAACCCTCAATTCATTTCTCAGAGTCCAAAGTTGCTCATGCTTCATCTCCCTCTCTAATTTACCCCAATTCGTATTTCCTTTCCTTCTCCCACTGTCCTCCTTTCTTTACTTCTTTCTTACCAGTTTAGATGCCTTTTATTTTTTTGCTGTTGTCTGATTGCTGTGAGTAAGACTTCCAGTCATTTGTTAAATAACAGTGGTGAGAATGGACATCCTTGTTTTTTTTCCTAACTGTAGAGGAAAAGCTCTCAGTTTTTCCCCATTGAGGATGATGATCTTAGCAGTGGGTTTCTCATATATGGCCTTTATTATGTTGAGTATGTTCCATTTAACCCTGCTTTATTGAGGGTTTTTTAGCATGAATGGATGTGGTACTTTGTCAAATGCTTTCTCTGCACCTATTGAAATGATCATATGGTTTTTATGGAAGGTTTATAAGGAAGGTTTTTCCCTTCCTCTTATTGATGCGATGTATCATATTGATTGAATTGTGAATATTGAACCAGTCTTACAGCTCAGGAATAAATCCAACTTGATCATAGTGAATGATTTTTTAAATATATTGCTGTATTTGGTTTGCTAATATTTTGTTGAGGATTTTGGATCTATGTTCATTAGAGATACTGGACTGTAGTTCTCATTTTTGGTAATGTCTTTATCTAGTTTTCTTATCAGAGTAGTGCTGGCTTCATGGAATGAATTTGGAAGCTTTCCTCCTTCTTCTTCTTTTTGGAAAAGTTGGGAGGAGTAGTTATTAACTCTTCTTAAATATTTGGTAGAATTCATCTGTGAAGCCACGTGGTCTTGGGCTTTCATCTGTTGGGAACTTTTTGATTTCTGTTTCAATTTCATTTCCATTCAATTTTATTGCTACTACTTGGTCTGTTCAAATTTTCTGTTTCTTCCTGATTCAAGTTTGGGAGGTTATATGTTTCTAGGTATTTATCTATTTCTTTTAGGTTGTCCAATTTTTTGGTATAAATTTTTATAATATTCTCTTAATAATCCTTTGTATCTCTGAGGTGTTGGCTGTTATTTCTTTTCTTTATTTCTGACTTTGTTTATTTGACCGCTCCCTTTGATGAGTCTGTCTAATGTTTTATCAATTTCTGGATAGCATATTCTTGGTTGGAGGGTTTTTATTTTTGAGCACTTTGAATATATTATGCCATTTTCTTTTGGTCTGCAAAGTTTCTGCTGAAAATTAGCTGATAACCTTATGGTTTTTCCTTGTATGTAACTTCTTTTCTTTTTTCTTGCTGCTTTACCACTACCCTTTGCCATTTAAATTATTATATGTCTTGGAGTAGACCTCCTTGGGTTGATTTTATTGGGAGCTCTGTGCCTCCTAGATTGGATTTCTGTTTTCTTCCCCTAGATTAAAGAGGTTTTCAGTTATTATTTCTTCAAATAAACTTTCTGCCTCCTGTTCTCTCTTTTCTCCTTTTTGAATACTTACCATGCAAGTGCTGTTATGCTTGATGGTGTCACTGAGTTTCCCAAGTCTATTTTTATTTTTTTCTCTTTCTCCTGTTCAGCTTGTTTTCCATTTTCTGTCTTCCAGATAACTGATGGATTCTTACTCTTCCTCTAGTTTGCTATTTACTCCATCTGGTATATTTTTAATTTCAATTTTGAGTTCTTTCATCTATGATTGGTTCTTCTTTTATATTTTCTATTTCTTGAGCATTTCCCTGAGTTCCTCCATTTTTCCCTCAACTCTAAAGTGTATCTTAATGGCCATTAATTTTAATTTTCTATTGGGCATATTAATTGTCTCCATTCACTTAGGTCTCTTGATGTGATTTTATGTTCTTTCATTTGAGATATATTCCCCCATCTCCTCATTTTGTCTAACTCTCTGCATCTGTTTCTATATTTTAGGAAAACCAGCAAGGTCTCCTGCTTTTAATAGTAGTGGCCTTAGAAGAATAGGTTGTATAGTGTCCTGCAGTGCAATGTCTCCTATTCACCAGAACCTGGCTCTTCAGAGGTGTCTCCTATATGTGTTCCCTGTGCTCTACTTATGTGGCTGAGCCCGTTTACCTTTAGTTCAGTCATCTGCAATGATTCTTTTTGCTGATTAAGGTCAGGTTTTGGTCCCTGTGCTGTTAATGGGCTAGTCTGGGGCCATCTTGGGCTTGAGTGGGATCATTTGTCAGAACTGTGGTGGTACTGACATGCAGGATGCTCTCCTGGGGCTGTCTCCTTTTTAAATTTTTTTTTTAATTTAAAGATTTTGTTTATTTATTTGACAGAGAGAGGGAGAGCACAGCACGCAGAGTGGGAGAGGGAGAAGCAGGCTCTCAGCTGAGCAGGGACCCTGCTGCAGGACTCAATCCCAGGACCTCGAGATCATGACCTGAGCTGAAGGCAATCCCTTAATGGACTGAGCCACCCAGGCACCCCTCCATGGGTTGTCTCCTGAGACCCTTTTGTTGGTTGGTGGGGCCTGCAGTCAGATCATCTGTCTTTCCCTATCCCACTGCTGGGTCATAGTCAAACTGGTGTGTGTGGTTATCTTCTTTCTCCAGGGCAGGTGTCACTTTGGAGTGTCACTGACCCTTACTGGGGCTGTTTTCACATTGCGACCCTTACGGTAGTGCTTTGGAGGGACTCCAGCTGAGGAGTGAGGTGGAGAGGCTGGTACATAGGAAATCATGGATGTAGGGAGTTTTGTTAAGATGGAGAGTGTTCAAGGTGGTTCCTTCAGGTGTCCATGCATCTAGGAGGGGTCAGGGGAGGGAAGTAACACCTATCAGTTCTTTTGTTTTTGAAGTTTCCTAAAGATCCCTGCCCCTTCCAACATATGCTCTGAAATTAGTAAATAAATCTCCTTTATACCCAAGGCATTTTTCAAATCGCTGCTTCTATCCTGTATCTCATCAGTGTTGTTCTTATGTTGTCTCTTTAAGAGTGAGGACTCAGTTTCCTATTGCTCTCTGGTTCTCCCAGAGTTGAGTTGCTGATTTTTAAACTTCTCAATGTTGAGCCTCACTGATTGTAAAACTCACAAGTTAAGCTCCTCTGGTGTTCAAAGCCAACTATTATAGGGGTTTATCTTCCCCATGTGGATCTCCTGTGCTTGGCGTACCTGGTGTGGAATCTGGTCCTCTCCCTTTACCATGCTTGAGGTGTCCCTCCCTCCCACGGACAGTCTGTCACAGGTCATTTTGTGTCTCCGCCCTTCCTACCATTTTTGATGTGGCCTCTTCTCCATGTTTAGCTGTGGAGAATCTGCTCTGCCAGTCATTTTCTGGGTTATATACACTGATGTTATCTTGGTATGTTTATGGGACAAGGTGAGCTTAGGGTCCTCCTGCTCTGCCGTCATTTCTAGAATTCCACCACTATTGGTTTCCTGAATCAGCCTTTTCAAGTAAGTGATTTTGTCTTAAGTGTCTGTGTCTCTAATGCTTACCACAATGTTTAACACCTGTAGGGTTCAACAAAAGTTTACTGATTGATTGAGTGCAATAAAAAGAACATTTGCTTTTTCATGGAGAAATAAACTAGTAAGTCAACTGTCATCAATTTGTTGATTTTATGTTAATGAATACAGTTATAAACTAAACATTTTGAATGTTTACTTAGAGTTCATGAATTTAAACTCAACTTACCTAGAGAATTTATAGGTTTAAGCTTCTATTTTTATTATTGATTCAACTCTTTGGATTTGGGTATAACATTTTTTTCCTTAGAGTTAATAAGTCCATTTCTGTTCATATTTGCTATACTTTGAGTTATTTTTTTTCCAAACTTGCATCCTCATTTTCTTACACAAAAGATTTCAGGTTGGCTGACTTGTTTTATTTCTGTGAAAGTGTCAAGCAATGCATAGTGGATTCATTCAATTGTAGAGTTCTGTTCAACCAAATTGCTCAAATCTCATTTATATATTTTATTGCTGTTGGATTACTTCATTTACATGTAGAATAAACATTCTGTCATTCTATTTGAAGTTAACCTTAACTAATACTTCTTTATGTTTCAGTTGACATATTAATTATAATTATTAAAAGTCATATATGGTTCTGTATTGCCTCTGAGTGATTGAAGAAATATAAACTTTGCATAACCAATATTTATTGCGTCTGTATTGTGTCTGCTTTGTGAAAATTAGAGAGCCATGTATTATGAATGCTATGTGAACTCTGGATTAATAATATATACAGGTTTCCCCCACTGTCCAAAAGTTCACTTTATTCCACTCTGCTTCTTTTTTTTTTTAAGATTTTATTTATTTATTTGACAGAGAGAAACACAGCCAGAGAGGGAACACAAGCATGGGGAGTGAGAGAGGGAGAAGCAGGCTTCCTGCCAATCAGGGAGCCTGATGTGGGGCTCAGTCCCGGGTCTCCAGGATCATGACCTGAGCCAAAAGCAGTCGCTTAACCAACTGAGCCACCCAGGTGCCCCAATTCCACTCTGCTTTTATGAAAGACCTACCTTGGTACCTGTTTTCACTAACTGAAAGAAATCTGAAGAGTATTTTCACTTTTATGAAATAATTACTTCACTTTACACCATCTTGGCTTACAAAGTTTTCATAAGAATGCTCTACTTTTGGATAGTGGAGGAAACCTGAGTAGCATAACTATTTGCTGACTATATAGGATAACAGACTTTACTCTGTGTATTTTTTAAAGTAGTATCATTGTTTCATCTTAATGGATTTTCTTATTCATCCAAAATTCTATCTTCAGTTCATCCAGATTTAGAAAGTAGAGATTGCTCATATTTTGAACACAGAATCTAAGAGTTCTTAGAGATCACTTAGTCCCTTCATGTTTGGCCATTATATACACATTGATTCAGGAAAGGCATACAAGAGAAAAAAGAAAGGGAAGAAGGTGTCTTTCAGGCTGCTTCACTAGCCAGGGGAAATGGAAATAATTTAAAGAGTAAAAAATAGGAAGTAAGCATTATGACTAAAAATAGAACTTTCTCAAACCTAACCTAGGCAAAATTTCTCTTTCTGCAGAAGAGAGAAGAATCAGGAGGTAAAAATTTTGGTGGCTCTATGGGGAGTTTTCTGTGCTCTGCCACCTGGGCCAAGTTACAAAATAGACTAAATGGCAGCTTGGATTTGAGGTTGCTGCTAGCAATGAATACCTGATCTACATTTTTCTTGGTAGAGTTCCCAGAAGCTAGGTATGAGGCATCAATAAGAGAAGACCTGTATCATGAAGCCTCCCAGAATTCCACTGGCCCACTGTGGCCTGGCAGCATAGCAAAGATTTCAGTCCAACCTTGAAAGGAATAGAAGTGGCCAGCAGTCTCTGGACTAGAGATAATCTCATGGATATGAACAAGTGAGGTCTTATAGTAAGCTAGGAGGTCTAGCTAAAAGACACATACATTTAGAAGAGAGTGAGAGTAATTAAAGACAATTTTTGGTCACTTTACATAAAGATTCTATTGTGCCCTACTATCTATTGGATGTTGGTGTCCCTACTGGATTTGTATTTTGAGACATCTATCCCCATTTGATGGTGTTTGGAAGTGGGGCCTTCGGGATGTAATTAGGTCATGAAGGCAGAGCACTCATGAATAGGATGGTGCCCTTATGAAAGAGATCCAAGAAAGCTCCCATACCCCTTCTGTTATGTCAGAAGACAGCCATGTGTAAACCAGAAAGCAGATTTCACCAGACACAAAATCTGCTGGAGCCTTGATCTTGGATTTAGCTGCCTTCAGAAGTGAGAAATAAATTTCTATTATTTGCAAGCCGCCCACTCAGGTATTGTGTCATAGTGGTCCAAAGGGACTGAAACATGGCCCCACATCATGCTTTGCTCCAAATCACATGCACATACAGACACAGACAGACACACGCAGACACAACACGCATGCATACACGCACACTCCATGACTGGATCTATGTGAGATTTTTGAAGTTTAGGTACAACCTGGGAGAAATTGAGAGGGGAATATACAATTATATTAAGACTGAATTTCCACTAATCCAGCAAAATGGAAGCTAAACTTACAATAAACAAATACATAAAATTGTATTTCATAAACACATAAATCCAAGGACTTTTATTCTTACCTATTGCATTAAAAAAGATGTCATGTAATTTGCCATATGTTATGCTGTAAAAAGGTGAGAGATTCAGGTTAAGAACCTGAATTTCTGACTTTTACTTTAATTTGTCCATGACCTATCATAGACAGAGTTTCTAAGTATGAAAGAGGCTAGTTTTTAGGTGTAGTACAGTCATCAGACCCTTAGGTGACTTTATATGTTTCTAGCATTAGCTGCATGAAAGTTTTTCCATCTCCATTTACTTATCTAACACCACATAGCAAATCTGCAGAACAGCCCATTTGAGGATATGGTCAAGAATATAGTCTAAATTTAATATTTGCTTTTCTAGAGATAATCAAAGAGGTAAGGTGAATACTTCGGTAAAGCTTTCCATTATGTATGTTTATTTGGAAAATAGAGGTAACATTTTAGTGTTTTTTTTTTCTTTGTAGTTTGTGGTTTGTTTTTTGAGGATTATTTATTGGTCAGTAGAACATAATAGCTACCAAAGAGTTTAATGGGAGGTCTCATTTTATGAGCTAATTGGGCTTTTGTTGGGTAGGGAAAGCAGAGTTCCAAGTAACTCCTGCAATGGAGATGTTCCTGATTCCAAAGATCCATGTCCTGCTATAACCTTTCCACAATGTTCCCAGAAAGTTAAAAGGGAACAAATTCCCTGTGCTGTAGGTCTGAAGTCATTATGTTGGTTTTAGATTGTTTTGATAACTTGAGAAAGGCAGAATGTGAGAAAACATACACTGTTTTCATTTCATTTCTATTCAAATACCATGACCAGTAAGGTTTTTCCTATATTGAACTTCTTACCTGAATTTATATTATTTTTATATTTTGATATATTTATTGATAGAAAAGAGTAATCCCACAGAGATCATAGCAGCAAAATAAAAACTCCAAGCCTCTCAGGATGGCTAATGTGCAATTGTGACTGGAGGTCTCAAAGGAGCTTAAATCTTCACTTGTACCCATTTAGATGGCATTCAGTCCCTGTTCTTTTAACTCCAGCGGGCCATTCTCTTAGCTCATATTCCTACATTCCTCTTTTCTAATGTATATTTCTTTTGATATGGACAGAATTAACAGTACAGTGTTACAGGCCCTCTCCCCACCAGCTTCATTCAAAGGCAAATTGATCACATGCTATGTGCTATACTTTCGCAGGATGTGAGAGAAGCAGCCACTTGTCTTCCTGTTGGTGGTGTTTTCTGAGTGAAGAGGCAAATTGCATCTGTCAATCCACAGGCTCCTTCCATGTGCTTACCTCTGTTGTGAATCAGTGGATGTAGAGAGAGGATTTAAGAAGTCAGAGCCCTGATCCTATGTTCCTATGATATTTCTAGTCTCCTTGTAGTCATACTTCCAGGTATTGTCATCTTAGACATCATGGACCAGCAATGAGCTCTGTCTATTTAGAGAGGATTAAAACCAGTCAATGTATTTGTAATTAGTCAAAGAAGTATGTTGAATCACTTATCACCAGGGAAATACAAATCAGAACCACAATGAGATACGACTTCACACCTGTCAGAATGGCTAAAATTAACAACAAATGAAATGACAGATGTTGGTGAGGATGTGGAGAAAGGGGAATCCTCTTGCACTGTTGGTGGGAATGCAAACTGGGGCAGCCACTCTGGAAAACAGTATAGAGGTTTCTTCAGAAAGTTAAAAATAGAGCTACCCTATGACCCAGAAATTGCACTTCTAGGTATTTACCTAAAGGATACAAAAATACTAATTTGAAGGGATACGTGCACCCAATATTTATGGCAGCATTATCAGCAATAGCTAAATTATGGAAAGAGAAAAATGTCCATCGACAGATAAGTGGATTAAGAAGTTGTGGTATAGATATGTACAATGGAATATTACTCAGCCATGAAAAGGAATTGAATCTTGACATTTGAAATGATGTGAGTAGAGCTAGAGTGTGTTCTGCTAAGTGAAAAATCAGTCAGGGAAAGACAAATACTTTATGATTTCATTCACTTGTGGAATTTAAGAATGAACATAGGGGAAGGGAAAAAATAGAAAGGAAAACAAACTATAAGAGACTCTTAACTAAGAGAACAAACTGAGGATTGATGGAAAGGAGGTGGGTTGGAGATGGGCCAGATGGACAATGGGTGTTAAGGAGGGCACTTGTTGTGATGAGCACTGAGTGTTGTTCTTAGTTATGAATCCGTGAATTCTATTACTGAAACCAACATTACCCTGTATGTTAACTAACAAGAATTTAAATAAAAACTTGAAACAAAAAAAATAATAAAAAATACATATATTGAAAGCTTCTTCCACTTTCTAAAAACATTAATTTGGGGGTTTATACTATGGTTATATATTATCCAAAGAGGCAGTTCAGCAGTATATTGGCTTTCTTTGTCTTACCACTATGTGAGAAGAGCTATGAAAATATGAACTATTATTATTTTGTATTCTTATTATTAATAACTATAATTAACTTCATGCTTGAGCCCATTTAGTGGCTTTACATTGATTAGAATAAGGTCTAACTTTCTTACAGTAGCCCACCTGTCTCTCTACATGGTCTTCTTCTGGAACTGCCTGTTGGGCCACCATGCTTCAACTCTTCTCCCCTTTTAGGTTCTGGAACATGCCAAATCAGTTCCACCCTTAGTACCTGCTCTTCTGCGTGGAAAACTTTACTAGTTATTCTTAAATCCTTTCCAGGGCTGGTTCTGTCTCTTTCTTCAAAACTTAACCTACAGATAGTAAATAGCCACACTTATGATGAGCATAGTATAACATAGTATAACATCACTATGTTGCACCCCTGAAACTAATGTAACACTGTGTGTCAACTATACTTCAATAAACACACACACACACACACACACACACACACACATATACACACACACACAATCTCGGCCTAAATATCTCCTCAGACCTTCATCAAATTATTCCAATTAGAACCCTCATTATTCTCTTAATAGAGCTCTCTGCTAATTTTATAATGATAATCTGGCATATAATTATGCTAGCCATTTGATCACCTGTGTATTTATAATAATTTCCTAAACCCAAAGTGCCTCAAAAAGCTGGGACTTGATTTTATGCTACAGGTGACCCAGTGCCTAGGATAGTGCCTAACACATTGTGGGCTTTTAATGTTTGTTGAATGAAAAAAAATGAATGAATAAGGGGAAAAAAAGAAAGATGAGGGAAAGAAAGAAGGAAGGAAGGGAAAGAAGAAAGGAAGAAGGAAAAAAAATCCGGCTTCATTTTCAAGGTAAAAGAGAAATGAGGAAGGAGAGGTTTTGAACTTCAAAGAGGCAGGTTCTTTGCCTTTTTTATACTGATGTCTCCAGCACTGTGTCTGGCATTTAGTAGGGCTTGAAAAAAGTTTGTAGAAGATATGAAAGAAACTATGTTGCTATTTAGTCTCTAAAAGAAATACAATCTAAAAAATTCAGGCACCTTTTAGGAAGAAACCCTGGAGAATGTACACCATTGTTGGAAGCTGTGAATTTGAAATAACTTCAGTTCCTATGAAAAATAGACAGATGTGACTTTGGGGGCTATTTCCATCTGAAGTTAGATTTTCATTTCTGATTTAATCTGTGTATGTATAATCCTATTATGATTATGCTAGAGTGAAGAAATACACATTTAAATTGCACCCTTTTTGAAGAAAAAATGTAAAACTTTTGAAAAGATTTTTTTTTGTCAATTTGAGAGCAATTTCAGTTTTGTATCTCTCCAAATAACACTAAAACTATGGAAACCATAAAAGAGATGGAAAAATTACTGAGATTGTATTTGAAATGTTAGCTTTGGTTCTGACTTGGTCTCTAGATGTTAGCTCAACATTGAAAACTAACTGGCATTTAGACAAGACATCCTTAAGCTCTTTTGGTCCCCCAGGGTTACTGTTTCTTCCAGCTGCATGGTATTAGTAACTGCATATAAATTGGTGTCAGTTTGTGAGAGAATTCCTTGAGTTGTTTTACTTTTTGTATTAGAAAAAGGAACTTTTAAAATAGGAGCAAAATAAGTTTTGAGACATAGCTTGCAGACAAACTGGCATTAGAAACGCTCATGGCACTGGTAAACAGTTCTGGTTTTTTTGTGGGGGGTCTTCCTTGTCCCTGAGCCTAACTCTCTCCTCTTGTTACTCAGAGGCTGAGAGAAAGCTCACCCTTTGATATCCCAGTGGCATGAAAACTTCACCCCTCACATTGTTATGAAGGCAGCAGGAGGGTGCCATGTCCAAGTTCACCCCCCTATGCTAGTAGTGTAGGTAGAGAGCACAAAAATGATGTCTGGCAGCATCTCCATCTCCAGGGAGCCTCAACTGTCCCTGCCCTTCCAGAAGATGATTTAGATTAGCAAATGAATCTCCTTCACAAATAGATTAGGCACTTTTCAAACTGCTATTTCTTCATTGGTTCTTGGACAAGTAAGACCACACAGGAGCCCTTTGAAAGAGTAGTCTCAGTTTTCTATAGCAAATTGGATCTTGGACAAGAGCCCTATTAGTTTCTCAAGCCAGACATTCTGGGGGTTCATCTCTCTGGTATAGATCCCAGGGTTTGGGATGCCCAGTGTGGGGCACCAAACTCTAGCTCTCCCAGTAGAAGACCAGACTGGTAAAAATCCCTCTCTATTGTGTGTCAGGGGTCGGGCTTTTGGTGTTTTTTTTCTCCATGTGGTTTTTCTTCTTTATTGTGGAGAAGCTATGCATCTAGTTTTTCAGATCTTTTTCAGGCAGAAGTGACTCATATGTAGCTATAGATTTGGTGTGCCCGTGGGAGGAGGTAATTTCAGGATCTTCCTACACTGCCCTTTTGCAGAAGTCCAGAATGTTAGTTTTGTTTTGTTTTGTTTTGTTTTGTTTTAATCCTATGATAACTCACAGCAGTATTTCCTATTGTCTTACAAACTCTGACAAACTTTTATATCCTGGTCCTCTACTGTCCTGTCCTCCATTGTTAAATCAAGTTATCTTTTTCTCAGGTGTCTAAGAAAATACTTAGCTTTCATATAGGACTATATATATTATTAGCAAGAGGAAACTTACCTAGAAGACGCAAGCCTATATATATTATTAAAACTTTGATCCACTGTGGTCAGCAAGAATGCATACTGATGGTTAACCAAAGTACTAAATTATGAACATCAAGATGGTTCTTTGTCTTATAAAGAGAATGACTCTGGTGTTGCTGGCACCGAAAGAAGTCAGAAAGGACACATGGAAACAGCCAATCACGTGTCTCCAGAAAAACACTGCATAAAGAGATAGAAATTGTGCACAATTAGTAAATAACCATGGATGTTAAAATAAAGATTCTACATCACAGCAAACTTCATTCAACTGCAAACAGAAGCTCACCACCTTGCAACTAGTTAACAAATGATTTAGATAAAAGGAGCAACTGTTTCAAAAGAGGGTAGATTGTGGCAAGAATAGGGTAAGGTATGGGAAGAGCAATTGAACAGAAGAATCTAGCCCTGTTTGAATAAAGCAGGTTATTGGTGGTTCTCTGCCATATCTCACCCAAATATGTGCTTTGTTTGGTTAGCATAGGCTTTAAAAACTTGAAGGAAGTGCGTTAATGCGCACCAACACTCCCAGTTTATTACGTCACTTTTTATGATCACATATTCATCTCATTTATACACATATGGTGCCTGCATGGCTCCTGTGCACATTTGAACTTGTGACCCAAGAAGATATTTTTATATGTTCCTGGAGAGAAGTGAGATGCTTGTATCAAAGCATCATTGATATGCATTGTAGTTTGTTCTATGTAATCATGCTTTGCTCTTCATATTAATAGTGAATGGTGCATAGTTCTTATTACACAGACATTTTTTAAATAGTGCTTCTGTTATTTTATAAAGCCCCCAATTAAAAACCCTTCCAGATATTGATTATATATACACAACACACATATATGTATATATGTGTTAGTTTTTTTTTTTTTTAAGATTTTATTCATTTGACAGAGAGAAACACAGCTCGAGAGGGAACACAAGCAGTGGGAGTGAGAGAGGCAGAAGCAGGCTTCCCGCCAAGCAGGGTACCTGATGTGGGGCTCGAGCCCGGGTCTCCAGGATCATGACCTGAGCCGAAGGCAGGTGCTTAACCAACTGAGCCACCCAGGCGCCACCAATGTTGTGTTTTTTTAAAAGATTTTATTTCTTTATGTCGGGGGCATGCCCCAAGGATGGCACCCAGTGCATGAAACAGCTCCAGGAAGCGCCCGCCCTGAAGATCACGTGACCGAACGCCTCATACGTGGGTCCGTGCTCAGTGCGTGATCACCGGAGGCCACCAATGCCTGCTGGCCATGCAGTCCATGCCCCACGTGATCTCCTCTCTGATTGGCTGGGATATATATAAAAGGGGGCTAGAAAGCTTCCCTAGGGGAGACAGCGAGAGGCGGCGGGGCGAAGGGAGGAGTGAGGCGGCGGGGCGGGAGAGGAGAGACGACGGGAGACGTCAGGAGATGACGAGAGGAGAGACGAGAGAGGAGAGACAAGAGGGGGAGGAACTGGAGAATAAACAGGAGCTTCAACGTCAACCTGTGTGTTGCGTCTTCTCCGCTGGCGGGGAACACGACATCTTTTCTTTTTTTTCAAGATTTTATTTATTTATTTGACAGAGAGCGATCACAAGTAGGCAGAGAGGCAGGCAAAGAGAGAGGAGGAAGCAGGCTCCCTGCTGAGCAGAGAGTCCCGTGCGGGCCTCGATCCCAGATCCGTGAGATCATGACCTGAGCAGAAGGCAGAGGCTTAACCCACTGAGCCACCCAGGCGCTCTATGTTATGTTTATATGTATGTGTATACATGTGTATATGTATGTGTGTATGTGTGTGTGTATAAAAAGAAATATATATATATATACACATATGAATTGGGTATACCCAATGCAATGATCATTGCAATGAGATTCTTTCAGATAATCCTCAAACATAAAATGCCATCTCAACTATAATTTGTGAAGGCTTCATTATACTGCAGAAAGTAACACCTAGGGGCATCTGGGTGGCTCAGTCAGTAAGCGTCTGCCTTCAGCTTGGGTCCTGATCTTAGGGTCCTGGGATTGAGCCCTGCATCAGGCTCCTTGCTTGGTGGGAAGCCTGCTTCTCCCTCTCCCACTCTCCCTGCTTCTGTTCCCTCTCTAGTTGTGATTCTGTCAGATAAAGAAAATCTTTAAAAAAAAAAAAAAAAGCAAAAACACCTGTGCTTCTTCTTTTCTGCCTTTTTTTCTCCCATTCTTTTTTGAGTCCAGCTTTTGCCCTGATACCAGTATGTTTCCTATTTTTCATCAGAACTGAAGTCATTCTGGAGCTCCTGGGTGGCTCAGTCAGTTAAGCCTAGCTCAGATCATGGTCTCAGGGTCCTGGCAGGGGCCCCACCTCTGGCTCTCTGCTCAGCAGGGAGTTTGCTTCTCCCTCCCACTCTCCCGCTGTGTTCTCCCTTTTTCTCTGTTAATCAAATAAATAAATAATCTTAAAAAAAACACAAAAACTGAAGTCATTTCTCCCTAACTCTGGTTAACATCTTATCCTCTCAACAGGATGAACATTTCTTCCCCCAAGGAAAGACTTATTCAGGGACTAACAAGTTATTCCAACTTTTTGTTCATTAATTATGTCATGAGTCACTAAGCATTTTCTTGTGAAATGCCTTCTAAAAGGATATATACATACACAAACACATCTGCAAAGATATAACATAAATATATGCATACATAAATCTATACATGTAAATACCTATAGGTGTATATGGGTACCTGTGTTTATATTTTCTCCTCCATAAGCACCCTTCATAGAGGAAGTTATTTGATAAGAGCTGACTTTCCAGCTGATTTATCTACTCAACTCTGACCACAATACTATCAGTTAGGTATTTTAAATTTTAAAAAATATTTGTAATTGAGGAACTTGAGGTTGGAACAGGTTCAGTATTTTCCCAGGTCACCTGAGTAGTGACCAGCAGATCCATGATGTGAATGTCTTAAAGTTTATTATGCTTCTCTTTCATCCTGATATTTCATGTTAATTACTGCAACACAGGTTAAGATAGATGGGATTTCACTTCTCTCTGCAGCAGAAAAACACAAAACACTCCACATTGTTACATTGTATAGGTTTTTACTATCTAAAGAAAGAAATGCAAACTCTTTTAACATTTTATTGTCATTAATGCAAACACAAGAGAACAAGATGTTTTGAATGATTTTTGCTTAGTTTTAATAGGTAATGAAATTATAATCCCTATCTGCTGAAGAAGAGAAATGACCTTACACTGAGATGTGCATCAAAAGTAACTTAGAATAGGAAGAGAGTCAAGATGGCAGAAGGCCAGGTGACCACATTTCGGGGAGTTCCCTGAAAAGAGCTGAATTCCAGCAAAAAAAAAAACACTACAAGACCACCGTGAACACCCATGAAATCAGCTTGAAATGTGATATTTCCCACTTCTGGACCGCCACAAGAGACAAGGAACATCGGCAAAAAGGTACAAACAAATAAGAGGGTCTGGAGGCCTGCCCCCAGAGACAGGGGAGTGGGGGAGGAAGCCCGCAGAGCTGAACCATTGAAAACAAATACCCCAAAGCGAAAGTGCTCTGTGAGTGAGGAATAACAGCAGAATACGGCCTGAATAAGGGCTAGACAGAAACGGGGCCACAGCAGAGCCCGGGGCAAGGCAAGGAGACTTTTAAAAAATTTTTCCCCCGCCGCTGAGCCCCTGCGTGCCGTGCCGCCACCGGAGCCGCCCCGCAGTTACCGCGAAAGCAGCGGGAGTAGATTCTATTTTTACGCCGCTGCCCTTCTCTCCCATTTCTCTCCACACCGTGGGCCGTGTGCAGACCCCCCCCCCAGGGAAGGCGTTTTTACAGACTTGCGCAGGACTGGAGAGGCCGTGGGTCCCAGGGCGCAGACAAAGTCGCGCGATCCAAAAGGAGTTGTGGCTTTGAGGTGCGGGAGTGAAACGACAAGTGGGGGAGGGGGCAGAAATCAATACAACGTCTGCGCCAGCCCGGCTGTGACAGACTGCCAACCAGGAGGCTGGAAAGAGCCCCTCCCTGTGTAGAGGCTGTCTCTGGGAGGGAGGTCTGGGCGCAGACATCTTGCTCCGACCTGACTTCCTCAACAGCTGGAAAAAGATGTAAAACAACAACGCTCTGCTACCAGAGAATTGTAACCTGATAACCTGGTTACCATTGAGACCAGCCTCTAGCAAGGGGGCCGAGAGACTCAGCCTAGGTAGAAGGACAGAAAGGGAACGACACGACACGCCCCCAGAAAGCAAGCCAGAAGCTCAGGAGGACAACATTCCCATGCAAAACCCCAAATCGGGGGAAAGGCAATTTATTAAACTCCTGGCACTGACTACAAGTACCAAAAGCCCTACAACTCATTGATACAGTTTTCCACCTCATTTACTTTTTTAAACTTTTTTCTATTTTTACTTTTAAAGCTTCCACTTTAAGCTTAAAATTACATTCTCACGGTTTTTCTTCTTTCAATTCTTAGCCCCCTTCTTATCACAACGTGATACCCAATACAACACCCCATAACATTTATTTTTTTTATTTTTTTATTTTTATTATTTTTTTCTCTTCTTTACACTGAAATTTTTTCAAATGCACCCCTGTATTTTCTGCTTTGTTGTTGCCTCTTGTTTCCCTGTTCGCTCTCTCTGTTTTTCCCTTTCTTCTCTCCTCTTTCCTTTATTCTCTCTTTTACGTGTACATGTAGATACAAGCATCAATTCAATCCCACATCCCTATTCAATACTACCCCTACATACAACCAGTTCTAATCCCCCTATATCTTTTGAAAGTGGGCTCCTCCAACAATAACAACAGGACAAACTCGGGAGCATCTGAAACGCATTCCTTGCCCACAAGGAGTGTCGGCCCTCACCTTCCCACTCTAGTTTGTCAGTGTGTCTGTGTAATTGTCTTTGCTTCTATATTATATAAATACTGGTCTTGGGGGTCATATAGGTTTGGCTTTGCTTTTTGATCTCTTCATTTACCCCTGATAACCCCTTTCTTTACCCTGTAACAGCTTTGTACCATATAAATCCTATCACCGGGCCCCGCTCTGGCAGGGGTGTCTTTTCTTGCTTCCTCTCTTCCGTTCTCTTTTTTCTTTCTCCTCCCTTTTCGGTGGTGAACTCTGGTTGCTCCAAAACCTTCCAACGACCAATCCACCTATATAGTGGCTGATATATCTAGCCATACACCCCCTCAAACATTCCTCGCCACAATGACTCGGAGAAGGAACACCCAACAGAAGAAGAACCCTCAGACGGCAACCTCGGTCACAGAACTACTGGAAATGAACATAAACAATGTGATAGATATGGAATTCAGGGCAGCAATAGTCCAAACAATAGTCAATTCAGAAAAGAACATTAGTCTCAGGGTGGAAGCCATAGTAACAGAAGTGAAAGCTGAGGTCAGAAAGGCTTTAGATGAGATGCAATCTAACTTAAATATGCTAACAGCCAGAGTAAATGAAGCTGAAGATCGTATCAGTGATTTAGAAGACACACAGAATAAGAAGGAGGAGCAAGAGAAGTCTTGGAGCAAACAACTAAAATACCAAGGAAACAGAATAAGGGAAATGAATGATGCCATGAAATGCTCCAATATCAGAATTATTGGAATCCCTGAAGGAGTTGAGAAAGAGAGAAGCCTAGAAAATATTGTTGAACAAATCATGGATGAAAATTTACCAAATCGGAGGAATGAAACAAATGTTCATGTCCTATAAGTAGAGAGGACACCCCCCAAGATCAATGAGGCCAGAAAAACTTCCAGGCACATAATAGTAAAATTCTTGAATCATAAAACCAAAGAATATGTCTTACGGGAAGCTAGGAGAAAGCGATCCCTTACCTATAGAGGGAGGACCATCAGAATAATGTCAGACCTTTACACAGAAACCTGGCAAACCAGAAAGGGCTGGCAAGACATATTCGGGAAATTACATGAAAAAAATATGCAACCAAGGATAATGTATCCAGCAAGGTTGACTTTCAAAATGGAAGGAGAAATAAAGAGCTTCCAAGAGCGCCAAGGTTTAAAAGATTATGCAACCACCAAGCCAGCACTACAAGAAATACTAAGAGGGGTTCTTTAGAGGAGAAACGAACCCAAGAGTGACACAAAACAGAAATTTACAGAGGTAACTTATAGAAACATGAAATCCATAGGCAACATGATGTCAATACAAACATATCTATCATTAATCATCCTCAATGTGAACGGCCTAAACGCTCCAATAAAAAGGCACAGGGTTGCAGACTGGATAAAACGACAGGACCCATCCATATGCTGTCTACAAGAGACTGATCTTGAATCGAATGACACTTCCAGATTGAAAGTGAGGGGATGGAAGACCATCTTTTACACCAATGGACCCCAAAAGAAAGCCGAGGTAGCAATTCTCATATCAGACAATTTGGATTTTAGTCTAAAGACTGTAGTCAGAGACACAGAAGGACACTACATCATTCTTAAAGGGTCTATACATCAAGAAGATCTAACAATTGTAAATATTTATGCCCCTAACATGGGAGCAGCCAACTACATAAGCCAACTGTTAAACAAAATAAAGAATCATATTGATACAAAAACATTGATTGTAGATCTTAACACACCACTCTCAGCAATGGACAGATCATCTAAACAGAAAATCAGTAAAGAATCAAGAGCCTTGAATGACACATTGGACCAGCTGGATCTTATAGATATATTCAGAACATTTCACCCTAAAACAGCAGAATACTCATTCTTTTCAAGTGCACATGGAACTTTCTCCAGAATAGACCACATACTAGGTCACAAATCAGGGCTCAACCAATACCAGAAGATTGAAATTATTCCCTGCATATTCTCTGACCACAATGCCGTGAAACTGGAACTCAATCACCATAAAAAGTTCAGGAGAAAATCAAACACTTGGAAGCTAAAGACAAGCCTACTCAGGAATATGT
>PITA01013064.1:0-45180 GCA_004023965.1 Spilogale gracilis
GCTCAGGTTATGACCCTGGAGTCCTGAGATCGAGCCCCACCTCAGGCTCCCTGCTTGGCGGGAAGCCTGCTTCTTCCTCTCTCACTCCCCCTGCTTGTGTTCCCTCTCTAGCTGTGTTTCTCTCTGTCCAATAAATAAGTAAAATCTTAAAAAAAAAAAAAAGAATGAAATTCTGGTAGATGCTACATGATTGAACCTTAAAGACATTATGCTAAGTGAAATAAGCCAGACACAAAGGACAAATGTATCATTCCACTTTTACGAGATAGCTAGAACAGCCAAATTCATAGAAGCAGAAAGAAGAATGGTGGGTGCCAGGGACTGGATAGAGAGGGAAACGGGGTGGGTTACTCTTTCATGGGTACAGAATTTTAGTTTGGGAAGATGAAGTTCTGGAGATGATGGTAGTCAATGTACTTAATGCCACTGAATTGTAGACTTAAAAATGGTGAAAATGGGGGTGCCTGGGTGGCTCAGTTGTTAAGCATCTGCCTTTGGCTCAGATCATGATCCCGGAGTCCCAGGATCCAGCTGTATCAGGCTCCCTGCTCTAGCTGTGTTTCTCTCTGTCAAATAAATAAAATCTTTTTTTTAAAAATGGTGAAAATGGCAAATGTGTTATGTGTATTTTACCCCGATAAAAAATTTTTAGAAAACCAGGGTAGAAGACAGAGGAAGCAGGTTTGTTAACCAGAAATATTGGTGTAGTTAAAACTGAGCACTCACTTTGGCTTTGAACTTCCTGGAACCAGGAGAAAAGATATCTCATGGTGCCAAGAACATGTTGAATGATTTCAGTAGTTTAATGGAAACTGTTGCATTGGTTTAAATTATAACAGCTAAAATTCTGAACTATATATATATATATATATATATATATATATATATATACACATAAATAGATCATGACAGTAGAAAGTTAAATATTGGGGCACCTGGGTGGCTCAGTTGGTTAAGCAACTGCCTTTGGCTCAGGTCATGATCCTGGAGACCCAGGATCGAGTCCCACATCGGGCTCTCTGCTCAGCAGGAAGCCTGCTTCTCCCTCTCTCACTCCTCCTGCTTGTGTTCCCTCTCTCACTATGTTTCTCTCTGTCAAATAAATAAATAAAATCTTTTAAAAAAATAAAAAAAAGTTAAATATTGAATATAAAAATATAGAGACCAAAATTTAGAGATTATGATTTTTTGCCTAATAGAGGAAACAAGGATTTTTAGAAAGCAATATGTATGCAGAGTCTTCACTTTCTGTCCTTTAGATTAGTGGTTTTTACACTCTATTGTATTCAATCTTTGAAAAGCTAAGAACTTTAGAAGCCAACTTAGGGAACTCAAGATCAGACAAAAGGGTAGGGCTAGGGCGCCTGGGTGGCTCAGTGGGTTAAAGCCTCTGCCTTAAGCCTCAGGTCATGATCTCAGGGTCCTGGGATGAGGCCCGCAGGGAGCCTGCTTCCTCCTCTCTGCCTACTTGTGACCTCTCTCTGTCAAATAAATAAATAAAATCTTAAAAAAAAAAATGTAGGTCTATAGGCACCCATTCCAATATAATCAAACCAATCATGCTTCAAATTTCCTCCAGAATAGGATCATACTTCTGTGGGTGTACTTTGAAAACCACTTACAGAGAATAAATCCTTGAATTAAGATTGAATTCTTGGGGCTCCTAGCTGGCTCAGTCGATTAAGCCTCTGCCTTTGGCTCAGGTCATGATCTCAGGGTCCTGGGATCCTGCCCCATATCAGGCTCTCTGCTCAACAGGGAGCCTGCTTCTCTCCCTCAGCCTGCTGCTCCCCGTGCTTGTGCTCTCCCTCTGGCAAATAAGTAAAATATTTTTTAAAAAGTGAAATCTTATTACTTATCAATATAATATCAACATTCTGATTAATTTGTTTTTAGGATATAAGCTATATTTTTGCCTAAATGCTATTAAAAGTAAAACTTTACATATTTATTAATATGCAATATGTATATGTCTTTGAAAAATATTAAAGGTATTTTAGTTTGATACTGTGACCAGAGTAAATTAAAATTAAAAAAAAAAATGTGGATGTAGTATCATTCATTCCAAAAATGGTTCTAGTTATATGAAATACAAAGATAATTTAGAGTATCTCTGTTTTTAAAGACGTTCGCAGTCCACTGAGGGATAATATGCTGGCTCTTCTAATACTGCTTAATAAATACCAATAGAATGGAAATCAAACATACTATGAAGAGACATTGGGAGGGGCATGAAACATAGAGATGGCTCCAGGGAAGAGAGAGCTTCACAGAAATTTATGTAGAATAAATAAAATTTTTGAACTATCTCAAAATGTTGAGTGGGAGTTAGCCATGTTTTATGGATTGACTTGTGTCCTCACCAAAGAAAAAAATATTTTGGAGTTATAACACTGGTGCCTCAGAATGTGACCTTCTTTTGGACATAGGGTTCTTTACAGAAGTAATCAAGTTAAAATGGGGCCCTTAGAGGGGACTCTAATCCAAAATGAAGGAAATAAAGGACTCCAATGAAGGAAATAAAGGAAATATGGGGGCTCCTGGGTGGCTTAATCAATTAAGCATCTGCCTTTGGCTTTGGTCATGATCTCTGGGTCCTGGATTGAGCCCGATGTCAGGCTCCCTGCTCAGTGGGGAGTCTTCTTCTCTCTCTCTCCTTCTGCTCCTCTGCTCCTCCCCTACCCCTGGCTTAGGCTCTCTCTCTCTCTCAAATAAATAAATAAGATCTTAGGAAAAAAGGGGAGAAGTTTGGACACAGAGATACACATAGAGAGGAGATCATGTGAAGAGACACATGCTGAAGACAGCCATGGACAAGGCCAAGGAGAGAGCTCTTCGAGGAAACCAGCCCTGTTGACGTCTGTAAGTTGGTGAATGTAATTGATTTGGAACTTCTAGCCTCCAAAACTATGAGACAATAAATTTCTGTTGTTTAAGTTCTTTAAAAAAAGGAAAAAAATCCAAGCATTTAACCCTAGCATTCTAGGGCATTCACAATCTATCTCCCAATAAAATTTCCAACTTTATTAATCTCCTGCACAACACTCCATTCCAGCCCAATGGTTTCACTCACTATTTACTCAAGGTTTTGAGTGTCTACCATGCAAGACTTAGGGCTCGGCAGTGGGGATATGATGTGACTCTGACATCCAGAGTTGCTGCCTTTAGAAAGTTTTATGTTCTAGGGGGAGAGGTGCTAAATGACTAATTTCACAGTTCTTCATTTCATTACAACTATGGTAAAAGTTGGAAATGAGAATGAACCAAGAGAACATATAACAGAGAACCTGACCTAATCTGGGAGAATCAGGGAAGTTCTTGGAGAAAGTACTATGTGGACTTAAAGGATGAGTAAAACTTGGTCAATGAAGGAAAGAACATTCCTTCAAGAGATGCTTGTATTTTCTCATTTTTATGTTTTTGTGTACCGGGGTGAACTGCTTGTACTACAATGTCTTCTTTAAGAATCCAAATTCTAGGGGCTCCTGGGTGGCTCCACTAGGTTAAGCCACTGCCTTCAGCTCAGGTCATGATCCTGGAGTCCTGGGATCGAGTCCCACATCAGACTTCCAGCTCCGCAGGGAGTCTGCTTCTCCCTCTGACCTTCTCCCCTCTTATGCTTTCTCTCACTCACTCTCTCTCTGTCTCTCAAATAAATAAATAAAACCATAAAGAAAAAGAATCCAAATTCCAGGGGTGCCTAGGTAGCTCAGTTGGTTAAATGACTTATTCTTGATTTTGGTTCAGATTATGATCTCAGAGTGGTGAGTTCAAGCCCTGTGTTGGGTTTCATGCTCAGGGGTTGTCTGCTTCTCTCCATCTTCTTCCCTTCCCTCCCTGCCCCATCTTGCATTGCTCTCACGTACTTTCTCTCTCTAAAAATAAATACAATCTTTTTTTTTTAAGATTTTATTTATTTGACAGAGAGAAACACAGCCAGAGGGAACACAAGCAGTGGGAGTGAGAGAGGGAGAAGCAGGCCTCCCGCCGAGCAGGAAGCCTGATGTGGGACTCCATTCCGGGTCTCTGGGATCATGACCTGAGCCGAAGGCAGTCGCTTAACCAACTGAGCCACCTAGGTGCCCCCAAAATAAATACAATCTTAAAAAAAAAAAAACCCACTCAAGATACGGCTCATCTACTCCCTTATCCAGAGAGACCTTTCTGATCATCTTATGCTGAAGTATTCTCCCCTTACTGTAAACTAAACAAGTTTGTTGGTTATTAGCTATAAGCTATGCATAGCCTTGTGGTGTTTTCATGATGCTTGCCTTGCACTATTATATAATTTGAATTGATTCCAGTCTCCATCCAGTTCATTAACAAGTCACTTCAGGGAATTGTCAGGGAAGACAATGATTGCAGGACTTGGTTTAAATAATCTTAACCTTTTATACTGTGAAATAAAACACAGATACCAAAAAACCCTACATAAATCATGTTACTTATAAGGAGTTGGATTAGAAAGAGAATTTACAATTATGATTCATAGCTTAATGAATTTTAAGAACACCCACATAACTACCACTCAGGTCAGAACTTTGCCGGCCACTCCAGAGATCCTGTCCCAGATTGCCTTCCTCCTGCGTAAAATGTCCACAGTCCCGAACTTTATGGGTAGCCATGTCACCAGATTTCTTTATAGTTTTCTTACCCAAGTGTGCGTCTCCTACCACAATAGTTTTCTCTTGCACTTTTGTTGTTGTTGTTTAAACATAACCTTTTCAGTCTCTTAAGCTTCAAGATCACTCACCATGCCTTTCTTACAATTTCATGATGAAAATCCCAGGCTTTTTGACTATAGAGTTTCCCACAATCCAGGATTTTGCTGATGGCTTATTTATAGTACAGCTCAGCTTGTTCCTCTCTCTTATTTTTTTTTTTCCTGCATTTTAGCAATGGTCCAGAGGCTAGGTCAGATTCAGGTGTGATCCCTTTGGCAGGACTATGGGTGGTACTGTGTTCTTCCAGCAAGAGGCAAATAGTGTCTGTTTGTGACATTAGCAGCTCTTGGTGCTCAGCGCCTGGGTCTGTGAATCCACTAGAGGTTGCACAGTGGTGGGCATTCTGACTCTATCGCTTTCTCTTTATTTATTAAATGAAATATTTTTATGATGAGATGTTTTTCCTCATCTACTATTGGCTACCCATTTGGGGGAAATATAATTATAAATCAGATCTCCTGCCAACACAGAAATTTGCTTCCACGAAATATAGGAAAGAAAGGAAACAGTCTCCTTATTGAATAAGCATCAAACCAGACTGCAATGCACATAATAGCAATCCATCAAGGAGACTGCAAAGGAAAATAAATCCTGTTATATATAGCCATGCAAATAAAATCCGTTACATTTATGTTAATTATCTTTATAAAAGGAAAAATACAACTTCTCCCTATCTTTATAACAAGAAGTATGTTACTTTAAAAAGCCAAGCACCTAGGTTTAAAATCCCAAAGAGACAAGCTCACATTTCAAGGATGGCCTCCAAGAAAAGCATTACTGGTATAAAACACTGGCAAGAGGTCTATTTAACTTTTTCAAAGATTTACGTATATCTTAGAGAGACAGAGAAAGCTTTTATAATTTCAGGTGGTTTTTTAAAAAAGATTTCATTTATTTGACAGCGAGAAACACAGCGAGAGAGGGAACACAAGCAGGGGGAGTGAGAGAGGGAGAAGCAGGCTTCCCACCGAGCAGGGAGCCCGATGTGGGACTCGATCCCGGGTCTCTGGGATCATGACCTGAGCTGAAGGCAGTCACTCAACCAATTAAGCCACCCAGAGCCACCCTGGCGCCCCACGTATGTACATTTTTAAAGATAAAGGTAACTTCTGAGTTCATCCTGATGATGCTTTCACTTTAAATTCAGGGTTTTTACTTAAACTCTCCTATAGGATAGAATTAGAATATTCTATTTACTTGCTTCAGTTCTCAACTCCAGAGACTTCAATGTTCTATATTGGCTCTTCTCTGCCTATCCCACGTATTTGTCATTTTCAGTCAATTCATTTTGTTCATTTCTATAAGACTTCCTTACAATTGAATTTTTTTTTCCTCAGGGCACCTTGATGACTCAGTCGGTTATGCGTCCAACTCCTGATTTCAGCTTAGTTGTCATCTTAGGGTCACGGGATTGAGCCCCAAATTGGGCTCCACACTCAGTCGGGAGTTTGCTTGGGATTCACTCTCTCCCTTTGCTCTTCCTCACCCTTGTCCACGCCACCCCACCCCCCACCGTCTCTCAAATAAATAAAGTCTTTGAAAAAAATGTTTTTCTCTTGGGGCACCTGGCTGGCTCAGTCAGTGGAGCATGCAACTCTTGATCTCAGGGTTGTGAGTTCAAGCCCCACATTGGGTGTAGAGATTACTTAAAAGTACAATCTTAGAAAAAACATTCTTTTAAGTTTTAAATTTTTAAGTATTGGGGCACCTAGGTGGCTCTGTCATTAAGTGTCTGCCTTCGGCTCAGGTCATGATCCCGGAGTCCTGGGATTGAGCCCTGCATCAGGCTCCCTGCTCAGTGGAAAGTCTGCTTCTCCCTCTCTCACTCCCCCTGCTTGTGTTCCCTGTCTGGTTGTGTCTCTCTCTGTCAAATAAATAAATAAAAATCTTTAAAAACACAAAACATTTTTTAAGTTTCAAATTTTTAAGTATTAAAAAATGTTTTTAACGTTTTTCTCCCTTCTATTTCCCTTAAGACATTTTTATTGTTATTTGCTTTTGTGTTTCTTCTAATTTATTCTTCATTTGCCCCTTTTATTTCTAAATTTTTACTCATTTCTAAGTTTTTCTCATTTCTTTTACTATAGTTCTTTCATGTCTTGTATCATTTTCATAATAATTTTTAGCTTGTTTTAAAATAGTGACTGGCTCGGGGTTCCTAGGTGGCTCAGTTGGTTAAGCGTCTGCCTTTGGCTCAATTCATGATCTCAGGGTCCTGGATCAAGCCCCAGGTCAGGCTCCATGCTCAGTGGGGAGTCTGCTTCTTCCCCTCCCTCAGCCCCTTCCCCATCTTTATAAACTGTCTCTCTCCCTCGTCCTCCCTCCCTTCCCCCACCTCTCTCTCTCTCATAAATAAATAACACTTTTTTAAAAAAAAATGTGGCTGGCTCAGCTGGTAGAGCATGCGACTTATTAAAAAATAAAATAGTAGGTTACAATTTGAGCTGTTTGTGGGTAAAATGTTATTCTGCTCCTTTTCTTTTTTTAATAATAACTTTGTATGAGATTTTACCTTAATCTTCTGATGATTATTTTTATGTGAAATTAGTTTTCTGGAAATTTTAGAGGGAGTTGTTGGTTTAGGATGATTTCTCTGACTTCATAGAGCTTTCTCTTTTGTTCTTTTTATATAATATTCAAAAATATGGTGGCTTGCCAACTCGGTTCCCCTCCCACTTTTATTTAGATAAAAGTTTTTATAAATAAAGTTTTATTGAAACACAGCCTTGCCCACTTATTTATGTATTGTTTACAGCTGCTCTTAGGCCAAATCAGTAAGGTTGAACAGTTGCAATATTAAACCTAAACCCTACAAGTCAAAAATACTTACTGTCTAGCCCTTTAAGACCCCTGATTTAGACCTTTTGTTTCTTTGTCTCTGTTGTCTCTGTTCTGCTCAATTTTGATTTGACTCCCAGTAGGGTCTTCTTAATGTGGGGCCCTGTCCCGGAAGGGAGTCCCCACCAGTTTTGAGAGTTTGCAAGGAGACTTATTGCTTCAGACCTTAGCACACCTTGCTCACATTTTTTATACTGTGGTAAAATATATATAACATAAAATTTATCATTTTAAACATTTTTAGGTTAACAGTTCTGTGACAGTAAGTATATTCACAGCGTCATGCAACCATCACCACTATGTCTTTCCAGAACTTTTTTATTATCTCAGAACAAAATTCTGTACCCATTTAGCAGTAACTCTTCACCCCCCTCCCCTTCCTCTAGCTCCTGATAACCTTTATTCTGCTTTCTGTCCCTATGAATTTGCCTATTCTAGGACCTCATGTAAGTAGAATCATACAATAGTTTTCCTTCATTGTCTTATTCTACTAAGCATAATGTTTTCAAAATCATCTGTGTTATACCATTATTTGAATTTCATTCCTTTTTATAGCTAAATAATATTCCATTTTGTATAGATACACCCCATTTTATTGATTTAGTCATTTGTTGATGGACGCTTGTTTTCATCTTTTGGCTATTATGAATAATGCTCTTATGAATATTGGTGTACAAGTATCTATTTGAGACCCTACTTTTAATTCTTTTGATATATATCTTAGAGTGGAATTGTTGGATTATATGGTAATTCTCTTTTCTTCAACTTTGTGAATAACTGTCATAGTGGCTTTTCTGATTTCCACAAGAGATGCACCATTTTTTTCTCCACCAGCAGTGCACATGGTTTCCAGTTTCTCCACATCCTTGCCAACATTTCTTTTTCTCCATTTTGTTTTTGTTTTACTCATAGCCATCCTAATGAGTTTGAGGTGGTATCTCCTTTTGTCTTTGACTTGCATTTTTCTAATGATTGGTGATGTGTGTTTTCATGAGCTTATTGAGCGTTTGTAAATTGTCTTTGGAGAAATGTCTACTCAAGTCCTTTGAATGGTATTTTTTTATTGTTGCAGGAGGTTTTTTTTTATATATATAGATTCTGGATATTCATCCCTTATCAGATACACAATATGAAAATATTTACTCCCATTTGTGGGTTCTTTTCACTTTCTGGATAGTGTCCTTTGATTCCCCCCCCCTTTTTAATTAATTAGTAATTTATGGAGAAATACTTTATGATTATATGAAGATCCTCTTCCTCGTCCAACTTTCCATCGTGATCTACTGATGATTCTTTCTGGGTTCAATGGCTACTATTTTTGAGAACCAACCATGCTCCAGGTGCTGCCCTGCGTGCCTCATGTGCAGTGTCCTTACACCGCAGAATGGGAGACTGAGCTGCAGAGGTGAAACAGCAGTGCAAGGGCATACAGCCAGTAAGCAGCAGAAATGGGAGGAGACTCCAGGACCGGCTTCTCCAGACCTAGAGTTCACATGCTAGAGCCAGGGAAGCCAGTATTAGCTGAAAATGGGGGACTCCAAGCATCATGCCTGTTGTGCAAGCCTGTTTTTGATTTCCTTCCTTGTGCTTCCCAAATAGCACCTGAACTAGATGGGGGTAAGGCAGCCACACTTCAGGGCCACGGACTGTGACGTGCTGGGTGTGTTCAGCCATCAGGAGCCAGTTCCATCCCCAGTTCACAGCTTCATGGGCTACTGTGTATCTGCAGTGTCCTGCAGGGGTTCCTGGCTCAGGAGCTGGGTGGATAGAACAAGAAGCCCCAGCCTGTCCTTTCACATGGTAGGTGTGGAGGGTCTTAGTGACCTGGCATGTCCTGGGTTAAACATCCCCATTCTTTGGGCTCTAGTGGGACCTTTGCTGGGAGGACCAGAACACTGGCAGGGAGGGATCCTGGGGCAGGGGGCCAGAGCCCTGAGTCATAGAGAGACAAGGAGTCAGGGCCAGGGCAAAACATGCTGAGCCAGAAAATCTGGAGGGAAGCCATGGTCTGAATGCTGGGAGGAGGGAGAACCAGATATAGGCGAGGTCACAGCAGGGGATGCAGTCAAGATTGGAGCCAAGAACAAACTCCAGCAGGTCAAGATCACATGCAGCTGGTGTGGAAGATCCTGAACCTGTGTCTGGAGATCTCCAGTGACGGAAGATTGTTCTCAGGGCTGAGAGCGGCCTACGGCTGGGGTTGCTGAGGTTGCTCAAGCCCAGAAGCATGCATTAGTCACAGGTAGCCTGTTGGGTCGGACTTTGTAGGGGATGGTCCTCTCTCAGGCCCATACCCACCTCAGTTTCCTGAGGCTCAGCCTCTCTGTACTATCAGCTGCTCATCTGCTGTGATCACTCAGTCATGCCCCAACCCTCTCTTTGGACAAAAACTGCATTCTGCAAGAGCTTTACTCTCAGAGACTTTCCATGTAGGAGTTTGGGGTTTTTTTTTAAGCCATCTAGAAATAATTTCAAACCTTCAAAAAGCTGCAAAAATAAATAAAAGCAGTGCAATATAAAAAAATACACATTTCCCCCCTGAACTATCTTAAAGTGAGTCAAATATATCAAGACCATTTACCCCTAAATACTTCACTGTATAGTTATTGGTGGGGTTTTACTTCTCCCTTGCAACTAATGGGCAATGCAAGGACATCATGCAAATATTGTGTTCTTTTTTTTAAAGATTGTATTTATTTATTTGAGGGGGGAGGGGCAGAGGGAGAAGGAGAGAAAGAATCTCAAGCAGACTCCCTGCTGTGTGCAGAGTCCAACATGGAGCTTGATCTCACAACCCTGAAATCATGACCTGAGCTGAAATCAAGAGTTGGATGCTTAACTGACTGAGCCACCTAAGTGACCCCCAAATATATATTCTTTATCAAGGTTGCCCCATAGGTTTAGCGTCCACTGATATTCCTGCCTATCTACTCTTTACCATAATGGTTCCAAAATAGTAATCCAACCCCCCCTCCACATTTTCCATTCTGCCTTCAGCATTTTCCAGTGAACAAGAGACCTTCCTTCTTTCAGTCTATGTATTTGTGGACACATGATATAGACTCATGAATTCCTATTTTTTAAATGATTTATAATTTAATTTTTAGTTATCTTGGTGTTCAAATTGTTCCAGACGTGCCAGCGAGAACCCCTTCAAGCTGTCTTCTGGGCCCATATGACATAAACCTTCTTCTTAAAAAAGAATTTCTTTATTTTTTTGGCAGAACAAAAGATTCCAAGCATTCCTTATGCCAGCCTAGAACTCAAGTTATTTCTCTGAGGAGCCTGATTCACTTAGTGATGAAGATCTTAGAGATCAAGGTCAGAGAATTAGAGAATTAGGTGTGCTCAGTGCCACTGCAGTGTCCTTGCTACTTGGATCTTTCAATGGACAGAGCTAGGAAATAGACACCCTTACACACACAGGTTTGCATGCTCATACGTGTGTGACATAAATATGCATATACAGACCTCAGAAATCATGCATTTACACTGATATCCCCTCACAAGGTTATTTCTTGCCTTCCCCATTCCCTATTTGTTTGTCCCTTCTCCCTTAGTGAGATTCCTGGCTCCCAACTATCAATACTTTTGCTCAATCCTATATGACATCTAAAATATTTTATTACATCTAGAATCATTTGTGAATTGCTTTGCCTATGCCATTACAAACAACAGACCCAGTAAAACGAGTTCAGGATTTGTTTGTGATTCTTCCCCCTCCTCTCCACACATCCTGTCCCCAACTGAGGGAATATAGTCAAATACTGTGTTAAATTACTTCAGATTAGTTCTTTTTTTCCTGTTCAGTGTGATGAAAATAGTTATTTGAAACATGACTATTTTGTTTTAGTTTGCTTTCAGATTTAATGTACTTCCTTCCCATTCTAATGGATTAAATTTTACTTTTGAATATGTGGGATGTTGCCATGTCAAAACTATACAAAAAGTTATGCTCATAGAAATATCATTTCCACCTATTCCCCTCCACCCCTTGTAGGTAACCAACTGCATTATTTTCTTGTTCATCCTTCTTGTGTTTTATTTTGTAATGATCAGCAGATAATATGTATATGTTCTTATTTTCCCTTCTTTCTCATGCACCAAATAAGCGTATGACACATGTGTAGTATAAGAAATATAACTGGTCTTTGCCCCTGGTTCCTGGCACAGAGCTCCTGAAATCCTTGGAATTTCTTGAATGATGAGAGTGTCTCTGGTTACTCCTAATGAGACCCTTTGTGAGCACACGTGACTTTAAGCTAATGAAGTGACTGTGTGGGGTCCCAGGATAGCCTTAGATTGGGGCTGGTCCCCAGAAAGATCAAGTGATTAGAGGATTCACACTTTTGGGGTCACCTACTGACTCTAAAGATTTAATGAACTTCCTGGTTGGTGAATACATCCACATGCCTGAGGGGTGTCACATCCCAGTTTAGTGGGGACAGACGTTCCTGCCTTCAGGACCCTTCTGGGCCCCAACCTATGTACCTCTTCATCTGGCTGTTCATCTGTATCCTTTATTTTTGTTTTTAAGATTTTATTTATTTATTTTTACTTTAGAGACAGAGAAAACAGGGGGAGGGGCAGAGGGAGAGGAAGAGAGAATTTTTTTTTAATTACTTAATTTTATTTTTTCAGTGTTTCAAGATTCATAGTTTATGCACCACACCCAGTACCCTCCTTAATACCCACCACCAGGCTCACCCAACTCCTCACCCCCTCCCTTCCAAAAGCCCTCAGTTTGTTTCTCAGAGTGCACAGTCTCTTGAGCTTTGTCTTCTTCTCTGATTTATCCCAGTTTGCATTTCCTTTCCTTCTCTTAATGTCCTCCATGTTACTCCTTATGCTCCACAAGTAAGTGAAACCATATGATATTTGACTTTCTCTGCCTGGCTTATTTCACTCAACATAATCTCCTCCAGTCCCGCCCATGTTGCTACAAAAGTTGGGTATTCATCCTTTCTAATGGAATATTTCTAATATTCCATTGTATATCTGGACCATATCTTCTTTATCCATTCATCTGTTGAAGGGCATCTAGGCTCTTTCCACAGTTTGGTGATTGTGGCCATTGCTGCTGGATACATTGGGGGTACATATGGCCCTTCTTTTCACTACATCTGTATCTTTGGGGTAAATGCCCAGTAGTGCAATTGCAGGGTCATAGGGTAGCTCTATTTTTAATTTTTTAAGGAATCTCTACACTGTTTTCCAAAGTGGCTGTATCAACTTACATTCCCACCAACAGCATAAGAGAATTCCCCTTTCTCCATATCCTCTCCAACACTTGTTTCCTGTCCTGTTAATTTTGGCCCTTCTAACTGGTATAAGGTGGTATCTCAATGTGGTTTTGTTTTGAGTTTTCCTGATGGCTAATGATAATGAACATTTTTTCGTGTGTCTGTTAGCCATTTGTATGTCTTCTATGGAGAGAAGTGTCTGTTCATGTTTTCTGCCCATTTTTTGATGTGATCATTTTTTTGGGGTGTTGAGTTTGAGAAGTTCTTTACAGAAGGAAGGAAGAATCTTAAGTAGACTCCATCCTTAGCATGGAGCCTCACATGGGAATCCATTGCACAACCTTGAGATCATGACCAGAGCCTAAACCAAGAGTTGGACGCTTAACTGACTGAGCCACCTGGACACCCCCATCTGCATCCTTTATAATCTCCCTTGTACTAAATTGATCAACATAAACAAATGTTCCTCTGAGTTCTGTGAGCCACTCTAGTGAGTAAATGAAATCTGAAGAAGAGTTTATGGGTACCTCCAATTTATAGCCTGTCAGAAACACACGTAACAACCTGGCTTAGTGATGTCTGAAGTGGGCCATATTGTGGGTCTAAGTCCTTAACCTGGGGTGTCTGATGCTCAGAGAGAAGGTAGATCACATCAAAGTTGAGTTAAATTATAGGCCACCCAGGCAGTGTCACGGAATTGCTTGATGTGGGAAAAACTATCACACATATGGAGTACAAATATATCCAGAGTATTGTGGGTAATGTAGAAGAAAGCAGTTTTTCCTTTACAATATGCTTTTCTGTGATTAAATTTCTTCATTTGTCTTCTGGAAATCATTGCATCTCAGCTCACAGAAGTCTTCCTTGTTATCTTTACTCCTCAGGCTCTATTATTTTCCAGAATTTATTCACCCAATCTCCTCTGCATGGACATTTAGGTAGTTTCCAGTGTTTTGCAGTTAAAAATAATATTGCAGTGAACTTGTATTTGTATTATTTGTGTATATGTATTTGTGTTAGTGACAATATATACTCAGGATAAATTCTTAAAAGTGGGATTTCTGGGTCAAACAAAGGGTGCATTCCTTTTCTATGGCTGTGGAACAAGTTACCACAAGCCTAGCAGCTTAAAACAACACCTATGCATTAGCTCACAGTCTGTAGGACAGAAGTCTGGGCGTGCTTTCCTGGGCTCTCTGCTCAAAATATAACAAGGCATAAATCAAGATGTTGACTGGACTCTTATCTGGAGGTGCAATTCAGTGGCAGAATTCAGTTCCTGGGACTGAGGTCTCCATTTTTCTGTGTCCATTTGGCTTCCACAAGCCACCCCTATTCCTTGCCACATGGCCCCTCCATCTTCAAACCAGCAACAGTGTGTTGAATCATTCTTGCTCGGAATCTCTCCAACTTCTGTCAAAAGTAAACAAAACTGGACATTAGCTAAAGTGGCAAGGGCAGATTGTAATCAGTAACCACTATTGCAATAAGGAAGAGTCCAATGTGACCCAAACTCAACTTTGAGCTTTCTCAGGTAGGCACTTTAAGGGGGGGGGGGGCTAAGGCCATCCTAGTGACATGGCCCAGAGTTGTCAGAAATTAGGTTAGTGTTTGTTCGAGTCTTTAAAGGCCAATGCTGAGGCCTACTGGAGAAAAGGGCTCAGAGGAGCTTGGCCAATTTGGTCAAAAAAGGGAATCTTTGTGGCTACCTCTGCTACCAAGGAGACTCGTCTGTTAGTGGGCTCGTATGATCAGATTAGGCCCACTTGGGTAACATCCTTTTGCCATATAGCATAACATAGGAGTTACATAAGGGGGTGAAGGTTATAGGGTCCATCTGAAAATTCCCAGCTCTCCTTCTAGGAATTTTCCTGGCCAGCCCCAACCTGGATTACACCTAAACCAGTATAAGGGGTCTGAACTGCTTGGGGCTCAGAGCCATGCTAAGGCTAACTCAGCCTCTTATTACCAGGAGTGGAGAAGAGTCTTAGAGTTGCAACAGGAACTTTCTTGGCACCCACAAGGTGGAAACAGTGAGGGAGTCTATAAACAATGTCCTAGAGAGTGAGGGTAAGGGCACACTACCTTGAGGAAAGGACTATTCTGTGTGTTCTGTGTGGCTGAATCCCATCTGTACTTTTGTGCAAGAACCTACACCTACCTCACATGCCCTTTAATGCTCACTGTGGTTTCAAGATCCTTTGAGCCACTTGGCCCTTGTTCTTGGAAGCCACTCCAATATGAGTAGCCAGTAGGAGTACAAGCTCTCGATCAGATAAATCCATGCTCTGCCATCTACTTGAAATTACTAAGCTTCCTTGTGCCTTGATTTCTTCACCCATGAAATGTGAATGAATAGCAGTAGCAACCTCCTGGGATAGTTGGAGGAATCAAGTAAAATCACATTCATAGAATGTGGATATATTCTTGGCACACAGTAAGTACCCAACGAATGTTAGCTGAGTTTATCACCCTGTCTGGCTTCATTTCTGACTCTATACCCCACGTTCTTCTTGGCTTTCCTGTGGTCCTTAGTGTTATCCTCTTGATTCTATCAGTACAATGTCTCTCGGTTCCCAATGTCCTGTCCTGGAGCTTGGGTGCTGCTAAGGGTGGAGGCCTAAGAAGAAAAGTACCATGCCTACCACACATCTTTGTCAAGACGCCCAAATAAGAAGCAACCTTCTATCCCTTGGGGTCCTTGCTTGGCACTCTCTCTGTGAACTCTGCTCTAAATGGAAGTCTTGAGAAAAGGTATGTCTTTGTTGTGAAACTCAGTACCTCAAAACTTGGTGGCTTAAATAACCGTTTTATTTTGATCATGATTAATGAGTCATGGGAGGGCTTGGCAGAGGTCCATCTCTGATCAATGCTGGGGCAGCTGGGGCTGGAGAATGTCCTTCCAAAATAATCTTGTTCACTCCCATGCTGAGAACCTCTGCATGCTGGTCCCACCCTCCAGGCCCTCCAGATGTTTGGTCTTCTCACAGTATGGCTTTCAAGGATAGTTGGACTTTTCACATAGAAACCTGCTCTTCCAGATCAAACATTCCAACAGGCCCAGGTAGACACCGTAAGGCCCCTTAGGAACTTGGGAACAAAGTTTGAGAATGTCATTTCTGCTGCATGCTTTTGGCCACATGAGTCTCCAAGGGCAGATCAGATTCCTGGGGAGGGAGATTAGATTCTACCTCTCAGTGGGAGGAGTAGCAATGAATGTGTACAGTTTTTAATCTACCACAGCATCTGGTGAGTGGAAGCTAAAACCCATCTGGACTCCTACTGCAAAGGGGCCTGGGAAATGTAGTTTCAGGATTTCTAATCTCTGCAGCCCAGAAGGAGAATAGGACACAGAAAGGAGGGTGAGGCCTTCGATCTGCTCTATCCACCACGGTCCCTCAGCATTCAGTGGTGTCTTCCAGCATCCTTGAATCCAGATGGGAACTGGGAGTGCTCAGTCTCTCAGCCTAGCCTGTCCTTTAGGTCAACACTTTAATTTTTTTTTTAACTGAAACTCACAGCAAAAAATATACCTCATTATCAGTTTATGAACAGATACATGTAAGTGAAATAAAAGTTTTATGAAACAATCCTTATCTTTATTATGTACAATGTTCCCTTATAATTTTCTATTGTTTTCTTTTCTTTTAACCAAAAGTTTAAAAGTAAAGCAAAAGTTAAAAAACTAAATTAATTTCATAACTCATGAATGAGTTACCATCTGCAGTCTGAAAAGCACCAGCCGAAGCTACCTTTTACACACGGAATCAAAAACTGAGAAGAAAAATATGGGTCCCTTGGGGAAAAATTATATGAGGACAAAAAAAGAAAGTATTTCCTTAAAGGAGATTTACTTAATTCAGTAGAAATATAGTCAAGTATATCATTGTTCACAATTATTCATTCCCTTCCCTACAAGGTAATTATACATACCCCCCTTGTTAAGCCTTCCATTGTGAAGCTTGGCTGTGGGACTGGTTTAGACTTTGGACTTGAACACACGAGCAGGCCTGTCTCCTACTGTGCCTGAGCAGAAGCTTTAAATGCAATTGCATGGTTTTGCTTAGTCTCTAGCGATTCTTCCCCCTGCTATGGGAACAGTATGTTCCAGCTAGGTTCCTTCAGCCTGGGTGCCAGAAGGGAAAAAACACACAGAACCGAAGTGCAGCCTATTCTCAGCCCTCACATAACACGAGAAATAAATATTCGTTATAAAACCCTGAGATTTGGGGTCGTTTGTTACTGCAGCAAAAGCTGACTCACCTAAGAAGCTGCTTAATGAAAAAAACAAACAAAAAGCCAAAACACCCTTTTGAACATTTAATTAGTGTGGATGTATAGAAAGTAAAACAGAGCTCCCCTTCACACACTCTGAGAAGGAAGTTTTTAAAATGGATGTTTTCTAACTTTGATGAGATAAAATGAGCGCATAAGCGCCCACAAGTAAAGTGCGCTCATGAAACTGACATTTTTGAAGAGTCCAGGGTAGCTGTTGAGCAGGTTGTCTTTCAGTTTGGATTTGTCTGGTTTTTGTTTGTTTGTTTGTTTCACTTTGTACTAGATTCAGGTTAATCATTTTCATTTTTGGCAGGAATTCTAGATAGTGACGTGTGTTCTTATCAGGAGGCTCATGATGTTACTTGGCCTGGTTGTTTGTGTTGTTAAGATTTTTTTTTTTTTTTTAGTTTTTTATTTGGAGTCTGCCAGCTTTCTCTGCTATAAAGGTCATTTTCCCCCTTTGTAATCAATAAGTGACCTATGGGGAAATCCTTTGAGAATAACCAATTCCCTAACAACCTTTTGCCGTGTGGTTTTAGGCTCCCTTGATGATTCTTTCCTGAATCGATTGTTGTCATGGAGAATGTAAATGGACATCAGTATTTTTTAAAAATGGTCTCCAGGTGATTTTAAAGTACAGCCAGCACTGGGAATCATTAGACCAGTGCTTCTCAATCTGTGTTTATAAATCTGCTGGGCATCTTGTTAAAAGCCCTGGGTGGCTCAACAAGTTAAGCGTCTGATTCTTGATTTTGGCTCAGGTCACGATCTCAGGGTCATGAGATCAAGCCCCACGTCAGACTCCATGCTGGGGCTGGAGCCTACTTAAGATTCTCCCTCTTCCTTTGCCCCTCAAGTGTACATTCTACATTCTCTTTCTCCTTCACTCTCTCTCTCTCTCAAAAAAAAAAAAAAGGCAAATCAGATTCAGCAGGACTGGGGTGGACTGACATTAAGCATTTCTAACAAGTTCCAGCTGCTTGTGCTGCTGGTCCACATGGACCAAACTTCACACACTTTAAAATACCAAAGGTCAGTCTAGACTCTAGACAACAACTACAGTTCATACTGGATACAATACCTTTCTTCCCCAATTCAGTTTTGCCCACTATTAATCAAGATTCTCAGTTATAAACATCAGAACACACTCTAGCTCAGAAAAGGCATATATTAGAGGGCATTGGGGATCTCTAAGCACCAATGAGGAGCTTGAAGCTGAGCTCCTAGGAAGGGTGCCCAGACCACGTGGCAGAACTGACCGGATGAGGAAACCAGTCTTCCCACTGTCAGGCACTGAGCCCATCTGCACTCATGCCAGGGATGCAAGCCAACTGTGCCCACAGCTGCCACCAGCGCCAAGGCCACGTGTGTGCTGGAACTCCACTGGATGTGTGTTGTCACCCTCACCAGCAAATGCATTCCACAGAGAGCCCACTCTATTGTGTTTTATTTCTTTTTTTTTTTTTAAAGATTTTATTTATTTGACAGAGAGAAACACAGGCAGAGAGGGAACACAAGCAGGGGGAGTGAGAGAGGGAGAAGTAGGCTTCCTGCTGAGCAGGGAGCCCGATGTGGGACTTGATCCCGGGTCTCCAGGACCATGACCTGAGTCGAAGGCAGTCGCCCAACCAACTGAGCCACCCAGGCATCCCTCTTGTGTTTTATTTCTACACCAAAGTTCACACAAGTATGTTGGATTGCTGGAACCTAAATCACCTGCCCATTCCCTAGCTACAAGAGAGGCTGGGAAATTCTGTTTCCTGGTTTCCTTGTAGGGTGGGAATGGGCAGGTTCGTAAGGTAGCAAATCCTTCAGGTGCTCCCCCTGCTTGTTCTTACTCTGTCTCTCACATAAGGCAGAAAATGCTCCAAAAAGGCAGCTCCAAAACATGATAAATGTCCGATACACAGTTATTCAAAAGAATAAACATAATAAGTGCTGAGAAATCTATCAAGACTAAGAATAATAATAAAGACCTTTCCTCTTATATGGAGAAATACATTGTAAAATGTGTAATAATGTGTGATACTAGAATGAAAATAGATAAATCAAGGAACTATTTAGATCCAGGCCTCACATTTTATATCAAAATCAGCTGATGGATTTGAGATAATATTGATTTTTTAATCCATTGAAATACTAGAATAGAGGAAAATATTTGTCAAATTGCATGATGGAATTTGACAAATGTTAGATTAATAACAGTTGGATAACCCACAAAGAAAAAGATGAATAGCATTACCTTTATAAAACATAGAACTCTTATACTTAAAATCAAACAATTAACTGTGAAAATAATGTGCAATAAATGCAACAATGTGTTAATATCTTTAATATAGAAAAATTCACATAAATTAATTTTAAAAACTGCTAAGAACCAATAGGTAAATGAGTAAAGATTATATCTAGACAATTCACTTACAGACAAATACAAATGACTAATAACTACACAAAATTTTCAACCTCACTCAGAATGGGGGGGAAAAAGGCAAATCAGCACAGATACAATTTTTTAAACCTATTGATGGCAACTATTTATATATATCTTAATATATATTTAATATCTATAACATATATATGTAGTATATTTATATTACACACACAGACATATATATACATAATATATAATCTCAGCTCTAGCCCAGTCCTGCCGAATCTGAGTTGCTTTTTAACAAGATGCCCAGGGGATTTGTAAACACAGATTGAGAAACCTGGGTCTAGTGATTCCCAACTCTGACTGTACTATGAAATCATGCAAGGACCATTTAAAAAATATTCATGTCCATTTACATTCTTCATGACAAAAATTGATTAATATGTCATATTATTTACATATGAATGTATAATAAACATTTTCTATCCATCTATCTCAATAAGAATATCCAGTTTGGTTTTTTTTATTGTTACTTAAATTTTTTTTCCAGTGTTCCAAGATTCATTCCCCATTCCCCACACCCAGTGCTCTATGCAATAGGTGCCCTCAGTACCCACCACCAGGCTCTCCCATCCCCCCACCCCCTCCCTCCAAGTCCCTCAGTTTGTTTCTGTGTCCAAAGTCTCTGTTGTTTCATTTCTCTCCCCGAATTACCCTACTTCCCATTTTCTTTTCTTCTCTTACTGTCCTCTATATTACCCCTTATGCACCACAAGTAAGTGAAACCATATGATACTTGGCTTTCTCTACTTGACTTATTTCACTCAGCATAATCTCTTCCAATCCAGTCCATGTTACTACAAAAGTTGGATAAAAATATCCAGTTTTAATTAAAGAAGTAATAAATGGATATTTTCACACATTACTTATATGAAATAGCCCTATTTAAAACAAAACAGGACATTGAAAAGAATAATGACTTCAATGGCTTGAAACATATCAAGAATATAGGAATCTAAGCATTCTTCATACCAAAAACAAAAACGAAAGACCTGAGTGGCTGAGTCAGTTAAGCGTCCAACTCTTGATTTCAGCTTAGATCATGATCCCAGAGTTGTGAGATTGAGGCCTGCGCGGGGCTCCACGCTCAGCAGGGAGTCTGCTTCTCTCTTTCCCTCTCCTTCTGCTCCTTCCCCCTCTCTCAAATAAATAAATCTTTCATACTAAAAAGCAAAAGTAGAAGATTATCTTTGGGACACCAATTCATTCTGCAAGTTGGTAAAGGAAAGAAAGAATTAAGCATTTATCCGCCTTTCCTTATCAACTCTATTTTAAGATACCCAAATAGTTTTTTTTTACAGCAAAAGGAATTAGGAAATCTCTATTTACAACACCTAATGAAGTAATAAATGTAGGCAGCGACTTATCAGCGGCTGTTAAAAATGTTTGGTGAAATGACCAGGCTGACAGCTTCTGAACCCACTGAGCAATCTTAACAGCTGAGCCACCCAGGTACCCTAACCCACTGATCGGTCGTAAGATCACACAGGCCGACAACCAGATGTTCTGAGCCTTGTGATGTGATGTAGTAGGAAGCATACCATTTCCAATGAGAATCCATCCTCCCCCCAATTTTTTTCATTTACTCAAATGTCTCTGAATAACAGAAAATGTAGTGGCTAGGAAAGTATGTTAAATGTCATCATGAGGAAGCAATCAACCAAATCCAGTTTATGAGGAATTTTCAAGAGTGATAAGACATATATCAACCGAGATGCCTGGGTGGTTCAACCAGCGAAGCGTCTGCCTTTGGCTCAGGTCATGATCCCACAGTCACGATCCCACATTGGGCTTCTTCCTCCGCAGAGAGCCTCTGCCTCCACTCCCCCTGCTAGTGCTTGTGCTCTCTCTCTCTTTTCTCTCTCTGACAAATCAGTCAATCAATCAATCTTTGAAAAAAAAAGACATATATCAACAAAGACCTTCTTTGGATATTGCTTTGAATAAATCAATATAATTTCAGACAATCAGGGAAAACTAACGGACTAATTGTTGGAAGATTTTAATGCACTATCGTTCACGCTGTTAAGTATGATAAAGAAATTGTGCTTATTATTTAAAAAAACAAGAAATTGTTTTTTTAAAAATCCTTATTAGTTAGCAATACATGCTAAAAATATTTATGTTAAAGGAGAGATTAGAATACTTTAGGGGAGGGGCGCCTGGGTGGCTCAGTTGGTTAAGCCACTGCCTTCAGCTCAGGTCATGATCCTGGAGACCCGGGATTGAGTCCCGCATCAGGCTCCCAGCTCCGCGGGGAATCTGCTTCTCCTTCTCACTTTCTCCCCTCTCATGCTCATTCTCACTCACTCTCTCTCAATAAATAATTAAAATATTTTAAAAATCTTTAAAAAAAAGAATACTTTAGGGGAAAAAACCATGGGGATGGGGAATAGACACATGAAAGAAGAATGACAAAATATTACTAATTATTATAGCTGGGTGCTTGTTCATCGAATGCATTCTACTCTTTGGAATTTTGTTTGTTTAAATTTCCATAGTAAGGGGAAAGGGAATCAATAGAGTAAAAGATCTTCCACCTTGACTCTGTGGTTCTATTCCAGATGATCCATGCTCAGAAAACAATCTAACATTTAGGAAAAACCTCAATCCCACCAGCATGATGAGTGCCAAACTTACAACAACCTAAATGTTAAACAATAGGGCAACAATTTTATCTAGTAGATATGTCCCTCAATGGACTATTGTGTGACTATTAAAAGCAGATGTTCATGAAGAGTTGTAATCATATGGCAAAGAGCTTGTGCTGGAACATTAAGTGCAAAAAAACAGGTTGCAGGATTTTATATAAATCAGTATGCCAACTTTTGCCACATCATAAACCACTCCAAATTTAGTCACTTAAGTCACTTAGGCATTTATTATTTCCCTTGTTTTGTGTGTCTAGGTGTTTTACAGCTGGGTCTGAATAGTCTGGGATGGCCTCATTCTCAGCTGGTGGCTGGCAGGCTGATTGGTCTAAGGGGGCCTTATCTGGGATAGTTCCTCTCTGTTCCATGTGATTTCTCATCGTCCAAAATGCTAGCACAGATGTCTTCTCTTAGCAGTTTCATGAACCCAAAAGGCAGCAAGAGAACAAGCCTCAAGTTGTGAGCACCCTGTTTGTCTCATGATTGCCAATGTCCCATTGGACAAAGCAAGTCAGGATGACCAAGCCCAAAGTCATTTGGGCAGTGGGGGAGCATTAGACAATGGCTTGGATGCAGAGAAGCTGGAGATCTTTACCACAAGAATCTACCACAAGTATGTCTCTTCTATGATTTTTTAAACTTGTGCATTAATAAGGCCACATTGAGGAGCATGTGTCCCTTCGAATCTCTAATTTGTATCCTTTGGGGAAATACCTAGTAGTGCAATTGTTAGATTGTAGGGTAGGTTTTACTTTGTGAGGAACCTCCATACTATTTTCCACAATGGCTGCACCAGTTTGAATTTCCACCAATCATGCAGGTGGGTTCCTTTTTCTCCACATCCTTGCCAACACCTTTTGTTTCTTGTGTTGTTAATTTTAGCCATCTTGACAGGTGTGAGATGGTATCTCATCATGGTTTTGATTTGTATTTCCTTGATGATGAGTGATGTTGAGCATCTTTTCATGTGTCTGTTAGTCATCTGAATGTCTTTTTTGGAAAAATAAAGACCAAATATATATGAGAAAAATATTTTGGTCATCTGAAGGACCAAACATATATGCCTTATAAATCACAATATTGTAGTGATAGCTGCACATCTCTCTGAATATACTAAAAACTACTACTGAGTAGTATGGATGAATTGTATGCTATATGAATTTTACGTCAATAAAACTGTTCTTAAAAAGAAGAGCTATGATGGGGCACCTAGGTGGCTCAGTTGGTTAAGCATCTGCCTTCAGACCTGGCTCAGGCCATGGTCCCAGGGTCCTGGAATTGAACTGCGCATTTGGGCTCCCTGCTCAAAGGGGAGTCTGCTTCACCCTCTCCTTATGGATATCCCTGCCCCCATCCCCACCACCACTCATGCTCTTTGGCACATGTGCTCTCTCTAAAATAAATAAGTAAAATCTTAAAAAAGAGCTTTGATGATAAGGGCATTGATACAGTCTGTGACAGCAAATCAAGGAAAACCAGAGAAGAGCCAGATCATTCCAGGTAAAGATGGTCAAGGAAGAAGTGTCTCAATGAGGATTTTAAAATGAGAAGGAAGACGAGGTGAGAGGATTCTCAGACTCGGGGAAGACTGTGATCCGGGACACAGGTGGGAAGCCTGAAATTGGGGAATGCATTGTGGGTGGCTAACTTGTGAACACATGGGGTTAGAATACAATAAAGGAGCACATGAAAGGGTAATAGTTACATTCTTGTTCGAGTGCTACTGCTGTGAGCTGGTTTCAGATTTGTTTAATATTTAAAGCTAGCTCTTTGATGCTTGGGTACTTTGGAGAATTCTCTGAGGAACTCCTCTCTTCAGTCACTGCGTATAGGGCAAATGCACAACTTTTCAGAAACCTTATACATTTTGCATTTGGTCTAGTCCAGCATTTTTCAACCTTAGAGCCACGGACGTTTTAGATTGGATAGTCTTTGTTGTGGGAGCTTTCCTGTGCACTGTGGGGTGTTTAGCATTATATCTATCAGCTAGATGGTTAACATTAACACCTTCCCCAGCTGACAACTGAAAACGTTGCTAGATATTTCTCCTTGCTAAAGGTCCCCTGGAGATGGTGGTGACAAAATTGCCCCAGGTTAAGAATCACAGATCTAGTCCCTCGTTACTCAACATAAGGGCCAGCAGCACAGACTCATCTGGGAACTTGTTAGAAAGGCAAATTGTCAGGCCCCACTCTAGACCTGTGAAATCAGAATCTGTATTTTAGCAAGATGTGATTTATGTGTTCATCTACATGAGAAGCCTGCTTTAGCACACCCTGGAACATAGCTTCTAATGTATTTTGGTGACTTAGAGGAAATAGACATTTTTAACATAAAGAGAAAAAAATATCAAGACCATGGCCTAGCCTTACTGGCACCATGTCCTTTTGCACTGGCCCTTAACTTGGTGCTCACATTATAATCTCCATGACCTTTCTCAAACTATGTGGGCGTAGGACCCAGATTTTCTGAGTCAATGGGTTCAGAATGGGGATTCAGGGTCTATGAATTCTGAAATGTCTCTTCTGGTGATGTGTTCCCAGTTAAGATCTTCTAATTGAAGAGTAACTGGGTACTTAGCTGCGTCATACAAATCAATTATTCAAACTGCAAAATTTCTTGAGATAAAGTAATTGAATAAGAACTGATCCCTGTCCATATTTCAGTAGCACAGGGGAGTTGGGGTCATATTTGGATTCTAGAAGTGGATTTTTTTTTTCCTATTGTCTCCAAACCTGGAGGAGTGTGATCTCTGGAAGTGCTCAGTTGCTGAATTCCTCTCTCTTGCCTAGAGGATCCAGGGAGCTGCTCTTTCTGTCATCACACCCTGCACTGCACACACCCCTGCTGAAATTTTGGCCACCAAGCTCAGGCATCGCTTTCCTTCCAAGAATACCCAGGCTTGCTTAACTTCTTCTCTTCTCACACAAGAATGGCTGGAAAAAGTGACAGGGCAGGGTTTCTTGGAAAGCAATCTGGCCTGCATCAGCACTAATGATGAAAATGTGTCCTCATGTGGTTATTCCCCAATAGACAGCACATTCCTGAGCTATTTTAACTCATCAGTTCAGAAATTCCGGAGTCCCTATCCTCAGTTCTTGAGGTCTGGACTTTTTCTCCTGGAGAACCAATTACAGACACCATTGACTAGAATGTTCTATAAAAATCCCATTAGAGTATCTATCTATCTATCATCTATCTACATCTGGGTATAGATATCATCATCTAGATACAGACAAATAGTTGTAGGGTTGTGTCTTTTACAAAGTTACATAACCTTGAGTTAGAAAGTTTAAAATGTACTAAAACTTTTACAATCCTGTTAAAGTTTAGTGGCCAGAACCTTCTTGGAGTTGTTAGGGTAACAAAGGAAATGCCAAGAACAGGCTGCCTTGGAGAATCTTGGGAAACTTGACTAGCTTCCTTATGCTTCTCACGGCCATGGAAACAGGCCATAGAACATTTCAGGCCCTGGCAAGCACTTTCCCCGCGGCTACAGGTCTTCTATTATCCTACATAAATTGATCTTTTTTCCCTTCACAAATAAGTACACAATTAACCAGTTTCAGTGTGATGACTGACTTGAAGCTGCAGATTCCCCAGTTTTAGCCCACCTAATCATTCCCTCTTCTGTTTCAACTGTATTAAGTTTATGAGACCTTTGTTTTTTATCATCAGTCAGACCCTTTCTTTGTATATTTCCTGTTCAACTAAATATTTAAATAATGGCAAAAATTGCTATACTGATACCGATGATAATCGATGATGCTCAAGTGGGATTGTTGACAGCAACACGACACCCTCCTGTGTTAGCCTGAAATCATCCTGAGTTGGCTGAGATTGTAAACTTCAAATTTGGCCTTTGAAAATTGTGTTGGGTCTGTCTGTACATAGTGCATTAAATGTATAAAAGTGTAGACTATTCAAGATTTGAAGTTGAGAATCATCTGTATATAAAAGGACATACCTTTTCTCTATATCACAGTATTCAAAATTCCTCCCTTCAATGTCCTCAAAATTCAGAACCTTACTCTCTGCCTCATGGTATATAGGGTCATTATCATGAGAGGCAAATTGATGCAGATTTTTAGTATATCTTTTGAAGTCCCATCTGGTGCTTCCATCTTATTTTGGAAGACTCAACATCTTGACATGTAGCACTTGCCAGTTTGACCTACAACAGCCCTAGAATGACAATATGGATGATCTTAAGGATAAACATGGTAATTAAATTCTAACCAAAGTTTGGCATCTGAACATAAAAATAAGACCAGTGCTTACTTTCAATAAATCCTGCATAAAAAAGAGGATAAGGGAGACTACTTCTGATGGTCTATCCCAAGCATAGACAGTAAAATTCCCACAGAGAAACAAAGGAAAAAAGACTGTGTGCTAGCTTCTGGCCTCTGTTAGAGGAGGCTCTTTCTAAGGGCACTGGAGGGACTGGAGTACAATCTAAACTGTGTGCATGTTAAAGCCCAGTGTCAGTCTGGCTCACCTGAAATCTATTTGAGAAATCTATTTTAAGTCTTCCTAACTCCATGAGTTGGACTCTTGGTTGCAAGTAATAGAAACCCAACTCAAACTACTTTAAGCCCGAAAATGGATTTGTTATGAGGAACAATGGACTCTTGGAATCCATAAGCAAGAATGTAGTTGGGCCTCAGGGACTACACAGAGTCAGAGACTCAAGTACCACCAGCCTTTCTGTTTATCTCTGTACGTATCAGGTTAGGGCAGGTGCCTCGTCCTGAATCAATCAGCTGTGGGCAGGGGAAAGGTCACATAATAATTGGGCAGCTTGAAAATAGAAAAAAAGGAGAAGGGGGAGAAATAAGAAGGTAGAGTTAGTCATTCCCATGGGTGTCCACTGAACCAACAATCCCACTGTTTTGATATCTTTTTTGCAGCCATTAATCTATGTATGAGTCTTGAGAAATATACCATGTTCCTGCATTAGGAAACTCAATACTGGGGGTGCCTGGGTGGCTCAGTCATTAAGTATTTACCTTCAGGTCAGGTCATGATCCTGGAGTCCTGGGATCAAGCCCCACATCAGCTCCCTGCTCGGCAGGAAGCCTGCTTCTCCCTCTCTCACTCCCCCTGCTTATGTTTCCTCTCTAGCTGTGTTTCTCTCTGTCAAATAAATAAATAAAATCTTTTTTTTAAAAAAAAGGAAACTCCAAATTGGGGTGCCTGGGTGGCCAATCAGTTAAGTATCCAACTGTTGATCTCAGTTCAGGTCTTGATCTCAGGGTTGTGAGCTCAAGCCCAGAGTGGAGCCTACTTTACAAAAAGAAAGAAAAAGAAAGGAAAGAAAACTCAATATTATAAAGGTTAATTCTACTCAAGTTGATTTATAGATTATACATAATTCTCACTAAAATTTCAACATGTTTCTTTTTTTTTTTTAAGACTTTATTTATTTATTTGACAGAGAGAAACACAGCCAGGGAGGGAACACAAGCAGGGGGAGTGAGAGAGGGAGAAGCAGGCCTCCCCCCGAGCAGGGAGCCTGATGTGGGACTCGATCCCGAGTCTCCGGGATCATGACCTGAGCTGAAGGCAGTCGCTTAACCAACTGAGCCACCCAGGCGCCCCTCAACATGTTTCTTAATAGCTCTTGACAAGTTGAGTCTAAATGTATATGAAAGTGCAAAAAGCTAAGAATAGCCAAGATACTGGGTACCTGGATGGCTCAGAGGGTTAAGCCTCTGCCTTCAGCTCAGGTCATGATCTCAGGGTCCTGGGATGGACTCCCACATGGGGCTCTCTGCTCAGCGGGGAGTCTGCTTCCTCCTCTTTCTCTGCCTGCCTCTCTGCCTGTTTGTGATCTCTCTGTCAAATAAGTAAATAAAAATCTTTACAAAAAAAAAAAAAAAAAAAAGAATAGCCAAGATACTGACCTGTACTGAAAGCTCTGGTCTTTACTGGATAATCCACTTCCTGTTTACTCAAGATGTGATTTAAAAAAAAGTTAGAGAGAAAAACTCACACAATGCTACACACAGTTTCACTCAATAAATGCCCATATAGCATAAATAAATGATTATAGAGCAGCTCTCAATTCACTGCCAGAGCAAGGAAACACAATCAGCAGATTTGGGTCTATTTTAGGATGGATGGGCTAACCGCCTAAAGTATTATGGATTCATTCAAGAAATATGATTATTGAAGACATATTACGTGTCACCCTACTTAAAGGAAAATTAAATCTCTACTCATAACACTTCTAACATCAAGTGCGTGGGTTTTCCACGGCAATTCTCTAATTGTCTGCAGACCACAACTGGGTGTCTTGCCATTCAAATCAGATCTGAAACCCACTACCTGGAGTTAGTGCAGACCCCACAGATTAAGGGCTCAGTCCCAAAGACTGCTTCCCATTTCAGACACCACTTGCAAGTCTGAGCCTCCTATACTTCTGATCAACTGTCTATAGATCAGGGGTTCCCTCAAACCCGGCTCAGGATCAATGATTTCCTAGAATGGCTCACAGAACTCAAGCAAATATTTCACTCATAAAAGATACTCTAAAATGTACAAGTTGAACAGCAAGATGAAGACATACATAGCGTGAGATCTGGAAGGGTCCCAAGCTTCTGTCCCTATGAAGTTTGGGACTTGACATCCTTCTGGCACATGGATGTGTTCACCAATCTGTGAGCTCTCCAAACCCCTTTGTTTTGGTCTATATGGAGATTCTATTATATACACATGATTGATTAAATCCTTGGCATTGGTGATTAATTCAATCTTCACTGCTGGCCCCTCCCTAGAGCTTGGGGATGCGACCCTCTGATAACATGGTTGGTTCCTCTGGAAACCAACCCCCAATCTGAAGTTACCTAGGGACTCATTAACATAAATTCAAGTGTGGTTGAAAGGAGCTTATTATGAGTAACAAAAGATGTTCCTCTCACCCTTATCAAATGACAAGGGTTTTAGGAGCTCTGTGCCAGGTTCCCTGGGATGAAAACCAAATATGTAATTCTTATTACATCACCATATCCTTGGTGAGTGAAGCAGTGATTATCAGCATCCTGGTGTTTCAGCATCCCTATATACTGCTATGGTTTAATATGATGAAGGATTTACACTGTTAAAAACACAACAGGCCATTGAAGTCCTTTAGGTTGTAACTGAATTCTTTGAAAAATTAAAAAGAACTATTCTTGGGGTGCCTGGGTGGCTCAGTCAGTTAAGTATCTGCCAGCCCCAAGTGGGTCTCCCTGCTCAGCGGAGAGTCTGCTTCTCCCTCTCCCTCTGCCCCTCCCCCTGTTTGTGCTCTCTTTCTCTCAAATAAATAAAATCTTAAAAAAAAAATAAAAACAACTGTTCTCATCTTATAAGAACAGAAATGCAGGGGGTGCTTGGGTGGATCAGTCAGTTAAGCATCTGCCTTCGGCTCAGGTCATGATCCCAGAGTCCTGAGATCAGCCCTGCATCAGGTTCTCTGCTTGGCGGGGGAGTCTGCTTCTCCCTCTCCCTCCTGGTGCGCTCTCTCCTTCTCTATCAAATAAATAAAGTCTGAAAAGCAAAGCAAAGCAAAGCAAAGCAAAGCAAAGCAAAGGAAAGAAAAGAAAAGAAAAGAAAAAAGAAAAGAAGGTCTAGAAGCAATTTAAAGTCTACCCATTCTTTTTACCAAGGTCCAAACCTCTCCCATCCATCTCAAAGTCTTATAGGTTAAAAAAAAAAAAAAAAAAAGATTTGTAAATTCTGACTTTAGGAACAAAAGCCCTCCTTAGAGGGACTTGCATTCTTTCTCTGTGTCTTTGAGATATAAATGTTCTACCTGGTCTTCTCTAGGAACTGAGTTCCATGTCTTTGAAAAGCAAATCTTAGGGAGGTAGGGAAAAGGGAAAAAAAAGGAAAGGATATTTGGAAACTTAGCACATTAAAAATATTAAGTATCTTCTCCACAAATATTAGTAAATAGCCTAATCCATCTGAGCAGGTAACATTATTTCATTGGCCAGAAATATAATTTGGGGTGTTTTTAGGTTTTTATTTAAATTCCAGTTAGTTAAGGTGTAGTGTAATATTAGTTTTAGGTGTACAATATAGTAATTCATACAATACCTAGTGTTCATCATTTCAAGGGCACTCCTTAATCCCCATCACTTATTTAACCCATCCACCCACCGACCTCCCTTCTGGTAACCATCAGTTTGTTCTCTGTAGTCAGGAGTCTATTACTTGATTTGCTTCTCTTTTTCCCTTTGCTCACTTGTTTTCTTTTTCTTTCTCCCTTTGCTCACTTGTTTTCTCTTTCTTTCTTCGTTCGTTCGTTCGTTCCTTCCTTCCTTCCTTCCTTTCTTCTTTCTTTCTTTCCAGGGTGTGTGCATGAGTGGGGGAAGGGGTGGAGGGAGAGGGAGGGAATCCCAGGCAGGCTCCACATACACAGTACAGAGCCAGATGCCGGGCTTGATCTCGCCACTCTAAGATGATTACATGAGTCGAAATCAGAAGTTAGACGCTTAACCAACTGAGCGTCTCAGTTGCCTCAACCTGTTTTATTTCTTAAATTCCACATATGAGTAAAATAATATGGTATTTTTCTTTTTCTGACTGACTTATTTCACTTAACATAATACTCTAGTTCCATCCATGTTGTGCAAATGAAAAGATTTCATTCTTTTTATGGCTGAATAATATTCTATTTTACACACACACACACACACACACACACACACACACACACCTTCTTTATCCATTCATCAGTTAGTGAACACTTGAGCTATTTCCATAATTTGGCTATTGTAGACAATGCTGCTATAAACATCGGGGTGCGAGTTTCCCTTTGAATTAGTATTTTTGTATTTTTTGGGTAAATACCAAGTAATGTAATTGCTAAATTGTAGGACACTTCTATTTTTAAATATTTAAAATATTTTTATCTTTTTGAGGAAACCCATACTGCTTTTCAAACTGGCTGCACAAGTTTGCATTCTCACCAACAATGCATGACTGTTCCTCTTTCTGCACACCATTGCCAATACCTGTTGCAGAAACATAATTTGGATTCATCTGTTCTCTTATAAACTAATGAGTTTTGCATTACCATACCCATTTCTTGACTGAAATTTTTTAAAACAAAGAATAGAAGATTTCTGTGGATGTCTGTATGTTTATATATGTCTATGTATGTTTATAGATGTGTGATATATTTCCAGATGCTAAGCTCTATTTAATTGGCTTAAAAATTTGCAAGCATTATATAAATTAAGTATACTCTGAGAAATATAAAAACTAACCCAAATGTTTTTCAAGCTCATGTGATCTAAGATACACCTTTTAAAAAAATATTTTATTTATTTGACAGGGAGAAACACAGCTAAAGAGGGAACACAAGCAGGGAGAGTGAGAGAGGGAGAAGCAGGCTTCCTGCTGAGCAGGGAGCCCGATGTGGGGCTCGATCCTGGGACTCTGGGATCATGACCTGAGCCAAAGGCAGGCGCTTAAATGACTGAGCCACCCAGGCACCCCTAAGATAAACCTTTAATAAGTAAAAACTGGTTTAAGTTTGTTGGTTTAGTTAAAATAGACATGTCCTTTGAGATTTCAGCATTAAATAAAACACATTTATTTTACCTAAGTTTACTAAAAGACAGATAAGCTCATATTATCCCTGTTAAAGAATTTGTCAGCAAGAAAATAGCTTAGGATGATGGCTAACTTTGTCTAGTATTCATGAAGTCTCCATGGATAGTCTAAGCATAATTGTGGGAGCAAGTGATTTAGATAGCTGTAAATGGGATAAAAGTTTTTAAGCGAATTTTCAGCAATAGTTATGTTTTATGATATGTCTATTTAAATAGTTTCCCCAAATCTTTTTGGTAACTTGAAACTTTAGAGTTTTGCTACATCACTTTAAATAATGGATAGTCACTGAATTTCTAGAACATTTCCAAATAAGATAAAATAATAAAACGTTAATTACTGAATACAGGTTTACTTATTTTTGGCTTCCTTTTACAGAGGAACTAAAGATATTTGGGTCTATTAGTAAACATGTTTGTGCCACATTGGAAAATTTATTATAAACAAGAATATGCTTTTAGAAATTATGAAATGTATTTATAAATTTGCCAGTAATGGACAATCATTTAATTCTTAATTTTCACTAGAAATTAAGGTTTTTATGTGTTAAAAATTCTAATATGTTAATTAAAATTAACAGAAATAATAAGAGAAACATCTCTATATACAAGGAAAATAGAATGTGTGTTTTCACTAAGGAAAGTATGAGGAATGGGGATGCATTTTTGTTGATGGAAAAGAAAGTAAGTTTGTCCTAAAGTAAAGCTAATTGTTTCAGAATGGGAAAGAGAACCAAGGACATGGCAATTGTACAAGGTTTGTAGAAAAGTGATCTTGGGAAAGGAATTTCATGTGTGGTCAAGCTGGCTAAGATAGAAATGGATTTAATTAAATTTTTTAATTTAATTAATTTTAATATCAAAAGTAAAAAAAAAAACACACACACACAAAAAACCCCCACAAAAGTACACTGGTACAAAATTAGAATTTGATTTTCTCTCTATTAAGAAGGTAATTTTTTTTTGATTATTGGTTTGCTCCTAATCTCTTAATAAGAAATTTAAACGAAGGTTTTAGGTTTTGTTGATTTTTTTATCTTTTAAGAAATTTGCCTAGAGAGCAAAGATTTTATGTTTTATCAAAATAATATCCTGTGCTTCATGTTATCTTTATCAACATGTCTTTGATCCTAGTCTTTGATCCTTTGAACCTAGTCTTCTCAATACTGAAAGGGCAAAGTTTTGCTCAGAACTCTGTAAACTTCTGTATTTGCCTTTGAAATTTTTTGTCATTTTCACTAAATTGATCGTTAAGTATTGTTTCATAATGCTTTGTGGTCCTTTTTAGTAAACTGTGCAAAGCCTTTTGATATTCTTAAATAATTTCCCCAAATCAAATTCTAAATAGTATTTTTTCAACCTCCACCTAACTTTGGGATTTTCAGTGGATCCCAGGAACATCTCAAAAGATCTGTTCTCTCTCCATATGAAAAGTGAGATATCAACTAATTAGGCTTATGTGATATATTCAATTACACAGGAAGCATCGTTAAGTTAGAAGTAACCCTTCTGTTAATATAAATGTTATAGAAATTGTATGAAATTTCTAGAAATCTTACATGTCCTAGTATAATGTTATTAGTCATAATTCTAGTTACTTTAAAATGTTGAATGTCGGGGTGCCTGGGTGGCTCAGTTGGTTAAGTGACTGCCTTCGGCTCAGGTCATGATCCCAGAGACCCGGGATCAAGTCCTACATCGGGCTCCCTGCTCGGCGGGAAGCCTGCTTCTCTTTCTCTTACTCCCCCTGCTTGTGTTCCCTCTCTGGCTGTGTTTCTCTCTGTCAAATAAATAAAAATCTTTAAAAAATAAAATAAAATAAAATGTTGCCTGTCACCAAAATAACCAAATTTTTCAGGTTGGTAGGGAACTCTCATCAGATCTTCTGCAACAGGTATTTTTAAATCTTTTGTCATTTATAGACAATTATTGTTTTACTCCAGTGCTTTTGTAAAAGTAAGTCATGGGGAGGACTATATTGAGAACAACTGATAACACCAATGCCAAATTACAAGGTGAGTTCATGCCTCGCAAATGAAGAAGGCTCCAATCAACATCTGGTCCTATGCAAATGCTGGAGACCTCAAAATCAAATTGACTAGGAAAAGAAGTAGCTGGCATTGAGGTAGACTGCTTCTTTCCAAGACATCAGATCAAGAATGTTTCTTTCCACTTCTCTTTTCCTAACTGACCATCTTTTTTTCTGATTCTACACCGTGAAGGTCCTATGATTCTTTTGTTCACTTTTTGCCTTGCTTTGGCCTAGAAAGGAAATATCATTGTTTGCATATCTCAGGCGTGGCAAAAGGAGGTAATCCAACTTCAAATGTCTATTGGATTTGTCATGGTTCTGATGATTCTGTGGTTCTAGCCATCACAGACTTCTCCCTGATTTCCAGTGCCTCAGTTTCTCTACAACAAATTTCACTTCCTCTTTATCATATTAGGTTCCCTAACCCTGGGGGTCTATTTCCCTGTCTCTAGTTCATGACCCCAAACCTGAGAACCTTGCATCCAGGCTGTTAAAAGAAAGGGACACAAGGCAAAAGTAACCAAAATTAAAACTGCCTTTGTGGTCTACAGATCCTTATATTTTACTTGCCTCCATGGCTCTCACCTTTCTTGTCCTGACCACAGTCCCAGGAATTACCAAGAGGTATTCATGATTTAAAGTCACTTCCTTTGGCAGATCCTTATTCCCTTAAATAGAAGTAGCAGCAAAAGATGCTATGATCAAGAACTCTCTCTTGAAGATATTGCAGAACTGTTGCTAAAGCACAGCTGCGCAACAAAATTCCCTAGATTCTTTGACCAAAGATGTTTTTGATAATACGGTAGACTTTGATTACCTTTTAGCTGAGCAAAATGTCTTAGCTACGACCAACACTAGGATTAACACTTTTGGGGATGTTGAAGGCTACATAAAATCATTGAATAATCTACATAGCTTACTAAAGTGACTCCTTTAACATCTTTATTTGACTTATTTGATTTTGATTTGGGCGGGCCTTGGGGACCATGGCTCTGAAGTGCACTTCAGATACTGAGAATTATTCAGTTTATAATAATCACAATTGTCTCCTGGACATACTGTATTCTCTCAAAAACTTTAAATGCATGTTCACAGCTGGTAACCACCAAGCAAATGATCTAAGACTACAACATCAGAAAAGGAAAAAAGAGAATGACTGACTTAAAGAATGTGAACCAGATGCTGTGACCAATGAATACCACACAGAATAAGTAGCTTCCGAATGGTAGCTGGGAATAGTGCTAATGCCTTACATTTTTATCACTTCTCTGAGGCTGAGAGTCTGATCAAAAGGGGGAATTATTAAAAACAACATGCCCCAAATGGAATCACTTATTTTAAGCCTCACATCACCAAACTAAGACATAATTTCAGTTTGGCTCTTCCAGAAGCGGAATATTAAATCAGTGAGACATTACCTGGTCAATATTAGTGAGGTAATTTGTATGACGGTCCCCTGCCATCCCCTAAAGGAAAGTGATGTTGTCATAGCCAATCCACTTTTTTTTTTTTTAAAGATTTTATTTATTTGACAGAGAGAAACACAGCCAGAGAGGGAACACAAGCAGGGGGAGTGAGAGAGGGAGAAGCAGGCTTCCTGCTGAGCAGGGAGCCAGATGTGGGGCTCGATCCCGGGTCTCCAGGATCATGACCTGAGCTGAAGGCAGTCGCCTAACCAAGTGAGCCACCCAGGAGCCCCTGCCAATCTGCTTTTTGCTAGTATAACTTCCTTGTTTCTGTTCCCTTCTGTCTTTCAAAGTCTTTCATTTTGACTTTGTGTCTGTTGGTCCGCTCATGAATCATTGTATGAAAATAATGGGATCTTTACAATGTACTCAGTTGGATTTTGTTTGTTTGGGTTTTTTTGAAGATTTTATTTATTTGTCAGAGAGAGAAAAAGACAGACAGACAGACAGCACAAGCAGGGGGTGTGGCAGGCAGAAGGAAAAGCAGACTCCCCCAGCTGAACAAGGAGCCTGATGCGATATGGGACTCCATCCCAGGACCCTGGGATCATGACCTGAGCTGAAGGCAGATGCTTAACCAACTGAGCCACCCAGGCAATCAAGATTTTTTTTAAAAGATTTTATTTATTTGACAGAGAGAAACACAGCCAGAGAGGGAACACAAGCAGGGGAGTGAGAGAGGAAGAAGCAGGTTTCCCGGGCAGGGAGCCCGATGTGGGGGGACTCGATCCTGGGTCTCCAGGATCATGACCTGAGCCGAAGGCAGTCGCTCAACCAACTGAGCCACCCAGGCGCCCCTGGGATTTTGTTTTTTTTTTAACAATAGAAAAGCATTTGGGTTTATCTCCTTAGCTTCTCCCAAGTAGTGGAGTTTTTCAGCAGCTGGAAACATTTGCACAAAAAATTATCTCATAACCCCAGACACTGTATATTTTTATAGTATTTGTTTATTTTTAAGTTTATATTATAATCACCCAATGCTTCACAAATAGACTCCTTAATCCACATCACTTATTTTACAAATCCTCCAATCTCCTTCTCTCTGGTAACCATCAGTTTGTTCTCTTTAGTTAAGAGTCTGTTTTTTGGCTTGCCTCCCTCTTTTTTCCTTTGCTCATTTGTTTTGTTTCTTAACTTCCATATATAAGTGAAATCATATGGTATTTGTCTTTCTCTGACTGATTTATTTCTCTTAACATAATACTCTGTAGTTCCATCTATGTAATTGCAAATAGAAAGATTTCACTTTTTAAAAAAAGATTTTATTTATTCATTTGACAGAGAGATAGCAAGAGAGGGAACACAGGCAGGGGGAGTGAGAGAGGGAGAAGAAGCAGGCTTCCTGTTGAGCAGGGAGCCCAATGCTGGGCTCAATCCCAGGACCCTGGGATCATGACCTGAGCTGAAGGCAGATGCTTAACAACTGAGCCACCCATGCGCCCCAATATTTCACTTTTTGTGGTTCAATAATATTCCACTGTGCTTATATACCATGTCTCCTTTATCTATTCATCAACCGATGGATACATGTGCTGCTTCCATATCTTAGCTCTTGTAAATAGTGCTGCTATAAACATTGGGGTTCATGTATCCCTTTGAATTAGTGTTTTTGTATTCTTTGAGCAAATTCCCAGGAGTGTGATTGCTAGATCAGAGGGTATTTCTATTTTTACTTCTTGAGGGACCTCCATACTCTTCTCCACAATGGCTGCACCAGTTTGGATTCCTACCAACAATAGAAGAGGGTTCCCCTTTCTCCTCATCCCTGTCAACACCTGTTGTTTTTTGTGTTGTTAACTTTAGTTATTCTGAAAGGTGTAAGGTGATAGCTCATTGTAGTTTTGATTTACATTTCCCTGATGATGAGTGATAGGAACATCTTTTCATGAGTCCATTGGCTATCTGTATGTCTTCTTTGGAGAAATGTCTGTCCATGTCTTTTACCCATTTTTAAAATTGGATTACCTGGTTTTGGAGAATTGAATTATATAAATTCTTTATAGATTTTGGATAGTAACCCTTTATTGAATATGTCATTTGTAAATATCTTCTCCCATTCTATCTGGTGCCTTTTAGTTTTATTGACTGTTTCCCTCACTGCGCAGAAGCTTTTAATTTTGATCCAGTCCCAATAGTTTATTTTTGCTTTTGTTTCCCTTGCCTCAAGAAACCTATCTAGAGAGATGTTGCTATGGCTGATGTCAGAGAAATTATTGTCCGTACTTTTTTGTAGGATTTTTATGGCTTCAAGGTTTACATCTAAGTCTTTAATCCATTTTGAATTTATTTTTTTGTGTATGGTATATGAAAGTGGTCTGGTTTCATTCTTTTTCATGTTGCCATCTGGTTTTCCCTGCACCATTTGTTGAAGAGACATTCTTTTTCCCATCGCATATTCTTTGTTGCTTTGTGGAAGATTAATTGACCATAAAATTGTGGGTTATTTCTAGATTTTCCATTCTGTTCTATTGATCTTTGTATCTATTTCTGTGCCAGTACCATACTCTTTTGATTACTACAGCTTTGTAATACAAGTTGAAGTCTGGAACTATGATGCCTCCAGCTTTGTTTTTCTTTTTCAAGATTGCTTTGGTTATTCTGGGTCTTTTGTGGTTTCATGCAAATTTTAGGACTGCTAATTCTAGTTCTGTGAAAAATGCTGTCGGCCTTTTGGTAGGGATGGTATTAAATGTATAGATTGCATTGGGTAGTGTCACCATTTTACAATATTTGTTCTTACCATCCATGAACAAGGAATATATTTCCATTTCTTTGCAGACACTCTTTATATTTTAAAATTGCTTTGATTTACAAAATCAAATAATGTTATTTCATGATCAGTGTTTCATGATTAAACTTCTATTTTGACTATTGTGCCAAGTTGATTATTTTTAAATGATACTTAGTTTTTGTTAAATGAATTTGTTAACAAGTTATAGAATTACAATCTATAATTCATGTTGATATTTTGTTTGATGTTTTATGATATTATAAACTTTTGTTTATTTTCTTCTTTTTATTTTATTTATTTTTATTTTTTTATTATTTTTTTTCCTAAGCCCAGAGCCCATGCTTTTATGTTTTTATTACATTATTTTATTTTTTCAGGTAAACTTTTGTATTTTAAAATGTATTTCAATATGTAGTTTATTTTTTAAAAAAAAGATTGAATTGAATTCCTAACAGTTTATAAAATCTTGGTGTATTAGAGTTCAGCGTATGTATGCATTATATATTTTTTAAGATTTTTTATTTATTTATCTGAAAGAGAGAGAGATCACAAATTGGCAGAGAGGCAAGCAGAGAAAGAGGGGAGAAGCAGGCTCCCCGCTGAGCAGAGAGCCCGATGTGGGACTTGATCCCAGGACCCTGAGATCATGACCAGAGCCGAAGGCAGAGGTTTAATTCACTGAGCCACCCGGGCGCCCTGTGTGCATTTTTAAAATGTTTTATTCCATAAGGGATTGGCTCATGCAAATATGGGGGCTGACAAAGGAAATGCAGAGTCCAAGCAGGGCAGGCAGTGGAGTTCCCCAGGTGCAAGTGGAATCTTGTTCCCAGGCATTCGGGAAGGAAGATCCAGAGGGAATAGACAACGTTGTCAGAATAATTGGGAGAGACTATGTGTAGGCTACCAAATGGCTGCTGCCTTCCTTCCATCCTCTGACTTCATGCAAGAATACCGTTTGTAGCCCATACTAGTTAGATCACAGCCCAGAAGGGGAATTCGGGGGTCTGTAGTTAAGCCTCATGGCTGAGTTGCCTTGTGACGTACTCAGCACACTTGTATAGTAGCCGCCTTGGTAGACAGTGCTGTGATATTATCTCCATCATCTCACCTTATTCTGTACATCATTGCCAATTTCTGACCCTGAGCTTCCTGCATGTGCCTGCATTTGTTTTTTGCACATTGTGTGCATGTAAATATTTTACCAGAGTGTAAACAAGGCACGCGCTTGCTGCCTTATTCACTGCTGTATCTCTTGTGCTCCACAAAGCCTGGCTGCCAGTAGGCACTCAATTACTGGTGTCCAATGCATGAGTACAACATACATGCACATTTCTGTACAAACGTGTGTACAACTTGTAAATCTTTGTGTGTAGATGTTTGCATGTGTGTGTGTGCATGTATGTGTGTGAAGAAAAACGTTTGGGTAGACCCAAAAGAGTCATTAGGGACTATTTTATTTTATTTTTAAAGATTTTATTTATTTGTTTATTTGAGAGTGGAAGAGAAAGAAAGAGAGAGATGGAGGAGGGAGAGGGACAAGTGGACTCCAGGCTGAGCACTGGGGCCCCATGCAGACCCCATCCCATGACCTTAACCTCAAGACCAGGACCATTTCCCCTAAATGAGTGGGAAACTCAACCAACCAACCTACCTACAGGCTATTTTAATGAATTTAAGCTATGAGTGTAGAATTCATTCAGACAAACGTTTGGAAAATTACCATTTGTGCAGAATGGAAGAAAATACATGGAACCTTCAGTAGTGGGTTGCACGGTGGCCCCCCAAAAGATTTGTGCTAACCCCCAAAACCTGTGAAGGTGACCTTATTTGGAAGAAGGGTCTTTGTAGATGTAACCAAGTTAAGGATCTACTATGAGATCATCCTGGATTATCCGAGAGTCTGCAGGATCCTGTCTGAAATCCAAAGACAAGTTTTCTGAGAGAGGAGAAGGGGCAACGTGACCTCAGTGGTAGAAATTGGAAGATACAGCCAAGGAAGGCACGGAACGCCTGCAGCCACCAGGAGCTGGAAAGGATGGGGACGGATTCCCGCTGGAGAAGCTGCACGTCCCGCTGACACCTTTATTTCAGACTTCTGTCCTCCAGAACTGTGGAAGAATAAATTTGTGCTGGGGGAGCCGCTTGGTTTGTGGTAATTTGTTATCCCAGCCACAGGAAATGACTACCCTTTGTATTGGACTTGGAAGAACTTGTGGCCAGTTTGCCCAGGACTGCGTGTGCCGGTGACTGTGCACCCCCACATTCCACCTTGACTACCAGCCAGCCCCGGGTGGACAACAGCACAGCAAATATTTGCAAGGAGTGGAGCAAACAGGCCATGGATCTACGAGGGAGCCTGGCTGGGAGGGCAACGCAGGGCCCAGAGATCTGGAACCCTTCAGATTCACTAGGTCCCTGGAAATTTTCTGGAGATAAAGCTTTTGGAGCAATTGGAAATGCTTGGGGACTACCAGGGACCGCCAGGGAATGGGGAGGGAAAGGTTCGGTTTTTTTGCTTCCAGCAAACTGGTCCTTTTCCAGAACATGGTTCAAGTGACGGGTCAGCCCCCCTCCACCACAGCCCCAAGGGGGCTGAACGGCACTGAAGGGGTTCAGGGGTGCCTGCCACTCATGCTTCCGTGAGCTGGAGCTCAGCTCCCGGAGTGGCATTCAGGATGCTTTCCCAGCTCTCTGCTTCGTTTCCTGTCCTGGTTGCTTTTCCTTCTCTGTCCAACCTGGCCCTGCGATCTCTAGCACCTCAGCCCCTGGGTGGTGGCCAGCTCTGCTTTCCTTGAATGACTGGCAAAAACAGCAGGGCCAGGCGGGAATCATCATCAGACAGGGAACAGGTCATTTATTTCCACAGTCCCTGGAATACTGAGCAATTTCCACAGATTACTTGTATGTTACAACAGGGAAAATGTTAACTTCACAGTGGAGAATCCTACCTTAACTAGAAGTTAGCATCGCCAATAATGAGTCAAATTGGCCTTGTGTGCCTCCTGCTGGGAGGGCACCTCTCTTTTGGGGTGTTCCTATCCCCCCAAACAGCAAACAAACTCAAGTTGAAGACTACTTTATAAATATAAATGTAGTATGCCTCCAAAGACAGAGGAAGAGTGAAGAAAGAGGCAAAAGTGGCTTAACCAAATGCAATGCATGGATTAGAAGGAAAAACTAGCCATACAGGGAGTCTGGGCACAAGTGTGGGTTCCGCCTCTCCGGGGCTGATGGAATTTAAGGACAGGGAGATGAGCTGCAGTGAAACAAGAAAGGGATTTATTTCACCAAGGCCAACACCAGGAAGACAGCAGACTGACATCTCAAGACCGTCTCAAATGTGGGAAAAATACTTCTAGGTTTCTACAAGGAAAATGTGGGACAAAGGTGAGAGGACACCTGCAGGTGGGTAGTAAAGGTCAGGTCATCATTGTCTTGGGGTCAGGTGGGGTCCTGCTGCCTCAGTCTTTGCTTGAGCAGGTAGTTTCACTTCCCATCAGGGGATGCTTTGCCTGCAGCATCTTTTGCCTGAGTTCAGAGATAAGCTGGAAAGACCTTAATCAATTACAAAGTACAGACTGAGGACAAAATGGGGATTGTTGAAATCCTCTTTCAAAAAGGACATAATTGGGGCGCCTGGGTGGCTCAGTTGGTTGGGCTCAGGTCATGATCCTGGAGGCCCAGGATCGAGTCCCGCATCGGGCTCCCGGCTCAGCGGGAGCCTGCTTCTCCCACTCTCAGTCCCTCTGCTTGTGCTCCCCCTCTAGCTGTGTTTCATTCTGTCCAATAAATAAATAAAACATTTAAAAAAAAAGGACATAATTGTGATGATTCAGAAATGTGAATATAGACTATGTATTGCATAAATTCAACAAATTTCCTTCAGTGGATCATTGTATAAGAGAACGTCCTTATTTTTAGGAGATACTTATGAAGTAAGAAAGAACATAAGACACAGTGTCTGGGGCCCCTCAGGTGGCTCAGTATGTTATGCAACTGCCTTGGGCTCAGGTCATGATCCCAGGGTCCAAGGATAGAGCACCATGTTGGGCTTCCTGGTCAGCGAGGAGTCTGCTCGCTGCTCGCAGCGAGAGTCTCTCCCTCTGCCATTCCACATCTCCCCACCCCCCACTTGCACTCGCTGACTCTTTCTTTCTGTCGGATGAATGAATAATCTTCTTTTTTTTTTTTTTTAAAGATTTTATTTATTTGACAGAGAGAAACACAGCCAGAGAGGGAACACAAGCAGGGGGAGTGAGAGAGGGAGAAGCAGGCCTCCCATGAGCAGGGAGCCTGATGTGGGACTCGATCCTGGGTCTCCTGACCTGAGCCGAAGGCAGTCACTTAACCAACTGAGCCACCCAGGCGCCCTGAATAATCTTCTTGTAAAAAGAGGTACAATGTCTGTAATTTATTATCAAATGGTTCAGAAAAAATGACAATAATATTATATATTATATATAAACAGATAATTATATCTAGACAGATATCAGACAAATATAGCAAATGTTAACAATTGGTGTATCAACAGTTGGGCACTTCATAAACAATATGTATACTGGGGTTAATTGTATTACTCTCTCCATTTTTTTCTATGCTTAAAATTTTTCTTTTTTAAAGATTTTATTTATTTTTGTGAGGGAGAGAGAGAGAGAATACAATCAGGAGCAGGGGGAGAGGCAGAGGGTGAGGGAGAAGCAGGCTCCTATTGAGCAGGGAGCCCGATGTTGGACTTGATCCCGAGACCCTGGGATCATGACCTGAGCCAAAGGCAGACATTTAACTGACTGAGCCACAAAGGCGCTCCTATGTTTAAAAATTTTCAAAATAAAGTTTGTGGGTTTTTTTTTAAGATTTTATTTATTTGAGAGAGACAGAGTGAGAGAGAACATGAGAGGGGAGAAGGTCAGAGGGAGGAGCAGACTCCCCATGGAGCTGGGAGCCTGATGTGGGACTTGACCTGGGGACCATTACACAAGCCAAAAGCAGTGGTTTAACTAACTGAGCCACCCTGGTGCCCCAAAAAATAAAGTTTAAAAAAACCAACAGGGGGGCCCCTGGGTGGCTCAGTGGTTAAGCGACTGCCTTCGGCTCAAGTCATGACCCCGGAAACCCGGGATCGAGTCCCACATCAGGCTCCCTGCTGGGCGGGAAGCCTGCTTCTCCGTCTCTCACTCCCCCTGCTTGTGTTCCCTCTCTGGCTGTGTTTCTCGCTGTCAAATAAATAAAATCTTAAAAAAAAAAAAAAAAAAACCAATAGGTTTTTTTTTTTTTTCTGTGAATTACAGAGATGTGTCCCATCACTCAATTTAATCCATCTCAACAAACATTCCAAGGCCTCTTATGGGCCCAGAATAGTGTTGGGTGCTACAGAGAATATGCAGCATTTACAATACATCCTCTTCCTATCTGCTGAGGGTGAGGGAGGAGAAGCAGACAAATTCACAGAGAACCAGAATGCAAAGTAGATGGGGGCGCCTGGGTGGCTCGGTTGAAAGCATCTGCCTTCGGCTCAGGTCATGATCCTGGAGACCCGGGGTCAAGCCCTGTATCAGCTCCCTGCTCTGTGGGAAACCTGCTTCTCCCTCTCTCACTCCCCCTGCTTGTGTTCCCTCTCTAGTTGTGTTTCCCTCTGTCAAATAAATAAATAAAAAATATTTTAAAAAATGCAAAGTAGAGCAGGAAGAGTAAAGCTGAGCACAAATCACACAGATGAGACACTTCCCAGTGGTGCTGGCATTTGCAGTGTGTACGGAGGTTGGCTGAATTTTCACAGCAGAATTGGGTTGAGATCAATGCAGGTGGAAGAATGTGTGTGAGTGAAGGATCAGATGTGGAGACCTGGGCACAGTGAGTAGTGAGCAAGTCTTCATGGTCGTGAGTGCATCTGCAATATTAGTTTCAGGAGTAAAATTTAGTGATTCATCATTTACTTAGAACACCATGTGCTCAACGCAGTAAGTGCCCTCCTTAATACCCACCCCCCATTTAACCAATCCCCCCACACACCTTCCCTCCAGCAACCCTCAGTTTGTTCTCTATAATTAAGAGTCTCTTATGGTATGCCTCCCTTTCCTTCTTTTTTTCCTTCCTCCTATGTTCATCTGTTTTGTTTCTTAAAGTCCACGTATAGGTGAAATCATATGGTACTTGTCTTTCTCTAACTTATTTCACTTAGCACAATGTACTCTAGCTCCATCCATGTCATTGCAAATGGAGAGATTTCATTCTTTTTGATGGCTGAGTAATATCTACTATATATATATATTCTTTATCCATTACATGGATTCTTTATCCATCCACATCTTCTTTATCCATTCTTCTGTTGATGGACATGTGGACTCTCCATATTGTTAATAATGCTGTTATAAACTCGGGGTGCATATATCCCTTTAATCAGTATTTTTGTATCCTTTGGGTAAATCCTGCTAAATTATAGGGCAGTTCTATTTTTAACTTTCTCCATACTGTTTTCCAGAGTGGCTGCACCAGTTGGCATTCCCACCCACAGTACAGGAGGGTTCCTCTTTCTCCACATCCTCGCAATACCCGTTGCTTTTTGTGTTGTTACTTTTAGCCATTCTGACAGGTGTGAGATGTATCTCATCATGGTTTTGATTTGTATTTCCCTGATGAGGAGTGATGTTGAGCATTTTTTCATGTGTCTGTTGGCCATCTGTATGTCTTCTTTGGAAAGATGTCTATTCATGTCTTATGCCCATTTTTAAACTGGATTATTTGTTTTTAGGGTGTTGAGTTTGATAACCTTTTTATAGATTTTGGACACTAACCCTTTATCAGATATGTCATTTGCAAATAAATTCTCCCATTCCATAGGTTCAAAGGCTTATATTCTTATTTTCTTTTGTTGTTGTTTTGTTTTGCTTTTTTACAAGCTCTTGTGGTGAGAGCTGACTTTCAATAGATCACAGGGAGGGAGCTGACCTGCTACATAGGAAACCCCAACTCAGAAGCAGGTCGTCTATGAACAGCTTAGCACCAGGTTCCCCAACGAATGTGCATTGCACTGCATGATGGCCAAGGGGGCAGCCCCTGAAAGGCTTTAGTCTTTTTTTAAAAAATATTTTATTCATTTATTTATTTGAGAGAAAGAGAGTGAGAGAGGGAGCATGAGCGGAGGGAGGGGCAGAGAGAGAAGCAGACTCCGTGCTGAGCAGGGA